>LPNX010332136.1:0-29174 GCA_001517045.1 Pseudotsuga menziesii
TGCCCCACTCCCCGATTCGCTCCCTCCTCCCTTCTCTCTCTCCCGCTCCCCCTCCATATATATTTCCCTCTCCCCTCTTTTGTCACACTCGACCCCGTCCCCTTCACCCTCTCTTTCTCTCTACTGCCTTCTCTCTGTCTCTCGCTTCACCCCTCGCTCTTTATCCCCCTCCCCCCAACTCCCTCTCTCCTTACTCCTCTCCCCACAACTCCCAACCTGCTTCCTATTCTCTCTCTCCTCCCAACTCCCAACCCCCGCCTTCTATTCTCTTTACCCCCCTCCCACTCCCCTTACCCACAACCACTCCCCTCTATTACAGAAATCATAATAAATATTGATCTTAAATATTATATCACTATTGTATTAACCATTTTTTTCCATAAACTAGAAAATAGTTTTCTTGATAAAATAAAATATCACATGAAAGCTAAAAATAGAAATTGTCTTTTCAATAAAATCATATATCACATTATAACTAAATACATGTTTAATCAAATATAAAAAACATAATTTATGTCTTTTCCTCGTAACAATACTTCTTTTATAGCAATCATTGAAAGACATAATTATGTGGTTCTACCTAATATTTTAAAATTTTATTTACTTCTATAAGAGGTTTCACAAATTCCATAAATTTATGTGTTAACCAAAAAGTTGTTGCAATATTGATTGGGATAAAGTTTATGGAAACTAATTAATAACTTACTAGAATTCAAAGGATTTTTCTCTAGTTCATCCTCTCAACTTACAACACGCACCACAATAATGTAAGCATAAATTTGGAAAAACAAATGGAATGGTTGTTATATAAATATGGATTTAATCTTCTATTAACTCTTATAATCACTACATTTTCTTATTATAATCACTATATGCATTTTATTATAATCACTATATGCATTTTAAAGTAGTCAGATTACATGTTAAAATCATAAATCATTTATGTTACATGATGATTTTCCATACACTACATGGTAATCCAAATAAAATTTAAAGCAAAAAATAGCCAACAAAAACAAAGAAACAATGTTTGGCTGCAACACTCTTACTGTTTTCTAAAGTTCACACAACTCTTCTGTAGCTACAGCATTATTATTTTTTTTCCTACACTGTCATAAAAATTTAAAAATTTACATATTGACAAAAAAAACTATGGCACTATTGTTTTTCAAACAGCCATATTCAATCAACAAACAGTATTGTTTTCCAAACAGCGATATTCAAACAACAAACAGTTATATTGTTCATCTAAACGAAAATTAAAACAAAAAAGATTTTACAAGTAAAAAAAGGTAGGTAGTACCTTCAGAGCTTGAAGCGAGTTGAGTGAGGGAAGCGAGTTGGAGTACCTAGGGCAATAGAAGTACAAATACTATTCAAAAAATGATTTCCAATTGTTTCAATAAAGGGTTTGCACAGCTCTTGAAAGAAAGTTTCATCCCAGCTGTACCATTTATCTCTGTGAATCATTGTAATTTAAGGATCGTTCTAGCACAAAATGGGTTGTGAGTACTTGGCAGTTACATACAAAACAAGCCAATTAGAGCTATACCTGCGATCTTAACAAAGAGCATTGATCTCCATCACGGACAAGGTTGTTCGAGCTGCTCAATAGCGTTACGCAGAGGTCGTTTCAGAGCAGATCCCATGATATAGTAGAGCAGAGAGCAGAGGTCATTTCCCATCCAATCTAGAGCAAAGGTCAATCCAGAGGTCGTTTCAAAGCAGAGCAGGGCAGGGCAGGTCAGATCCCACAATAAAGGGTCGTTGTATGACATAGAGTACTTGGGCAGTTACATACAAAATGCTGAAGATTTCTAACTGAATACAGATATGCCAATTAGAGCTATACCTGCGATTATTAACAAAGAGCCCTGATCTCCATCAGGGAAAAGGCTTTTCGGGCTGCTCAATTAGAGCTATACCTGCGATTATTAACAAAGGCTATTCATGTTATGCAGAGGCCGTTCCAGAGCAGAGCAGCGCAGGTCAGATCCAGAGAGCAGAGGCCATCTGCCCACGCAACGGTCAATCGAGGTCATTCCAACTCCAACTTCTTACAGACAGAATCACACACCACACGCAAATACAGATGGGAAGCGTCCCATCTATATTTCTTTGAAGGCATAGAGTAAGCGCGCCGAAGCTTTTGTCAGTTCTAACGGATACGATAGGCGCGTTAAAGGAGGAATTTAAGCTTTTAAGAAAAAAACGGAGTAAAAGCTTTTTTGGTGAGAAATAGCGGAATTGAGATTTTTAATTTTAAAAATGCATGATAATAGTATAAACGTAATTTTAAAAATGCATGATAAGAGTATAAAGGTACGTGTTTGTATTTGAGGTTATTTCCACGTGTTATATATTTTGTGGTAATGTGGTAATGGTTAGATATTTTAAAAATATTATAAAAATATGTTTTTTAAAGATGCTTTTTAATCATTATTGCAATAAACTGTATTATAGTTTTATTTTGTTTTATATTGTTCCTAATATATTTTTATAAGTTGTTTTATTTTGTTTTATATTGTTACTAATATATTTTTTTAAGTTGTTAGAATGTTTTATGTTTTAGTTTTAGAATGTTTTATTTCTTTAGTTTATTGTTGACATGGTTTACAAAGTTTTTTTGAAAAGATGTATTTGTGGTTAGGTTTTTTGAATTGTTTTTAATGGTTTTATATTTAATATCTATAAAATAAAGAAAACCTCAAGAATTATAGGTTGTTGAGCCAAGATGTGTAGTCTACATGTTTTCTTGGCTGAAAATGAGGTTTTGATAGCATTTCTTCACTGTCCCCAAGAATGACCTTTTTCTAGTGAAGGGGGCTTGAAAGAGAATAGAAAACTCAATAGAAGCCTAATATTAAAGACATTGGAAACCTTACAATCTTAAAACTCACATTTTACTATTTATAGTTGCTAGGAAATTGCATATCAAGCATTGGTTATACTTGAGTGGTGGGACTAATGTTAAATTGATGAGTTGTTATTAAGGGTGCATCCATGGAGCTCGGTAAAAAAAATGCATTTTCAATTTGAGAATTATAGAATAAAGTACTTTTAATATCTTAGAGTTATACAAAATACTATGTTTGAATTTGAAAATGTATTATGGCCAAATTACAGTGAGTATTGCATTTTTAATTTGAGAATTATAGCACAAAGTACTTTTAATATTTGAGTTATACAAAATACTTTGTTTAAATTTGAAAATGTATTATGGACAATAGTGAGTATTGTAATTTGAAATTTTAAACTATATAATTGTTAAACTATAGCACGAGGTATTGTGATTGAAATTTCAAGAATATATGAAATATTTTGAAATTGATTTTTTAAGTCTATAATGGAAGGTTTTGTATTTCAAATTTGTAATGGAGTTATAATTTTTTGTATTTATAACAATTATTGAATTAATTTAAAAGGTCACAAAGAATTATAACAAAGTGTTTGTTGGTCACCCTGAATTAAAATAATGAAGGTCTCCATATTTTAGATTCTTAATATTTCCAAAGGGGGTTATTGAAATAATATTTTGATATAAAAGACATTCTAATTTTAGATGTTATTGAAATAAAAATTTAAAGAATATAATATTTTTATTGCAAAATTGTATGAGTTATAAGGTGTTTTGGAAGTGACAAGGAGTTTAGGCTCTGCAAGATTAGTATATTCAGAGTAATTTGTAATTTGAGTCAAACATTTCTACAATTTTGAATTTGGGAGTTTAAAGTGCGCAGAATGTTAAAAGCGAATACTTAATAAAAATACAATTTTTTATATTGTATCTTAAACATCCTAGAAATTGAATAAGGGGGTTGTAGATTATTTGTGTGTGTGCTTCGTCTATTGGTACATAGTGTAACTTGGCCTTATGGTTACTTGTGGATGGTATTCCTTTTTTTGGAAACAAACTCTCTTGCATATAATGAATCGAGCATGTGAACATGATTCCATAAAGAGGACAAGTACACGAATAAAAGAAAGAATACAATCAATCTAGAAGACAAGCAAAGGAAAACAACTATTTGAACATCATGATAATTTTGGTCACAAATTTGATGCATCTTGCATTATAAGGTCATCTGCAATATTTCTTTGGTGAAGTCTTTGAATGTCCTTTGTGTCTTATAATTAGATTCAGATGATCTGTCTTGACATTAAATAGTGGGATTCAAGGTATCTATTTGTGACACATTGTTTTGGATACTAAAATGAATTCTTTCGATCAAGATGGCAATGAACATTAAAGACTTGTTCAGTATTTCACACATTTTAATCCACATTGCACATGGAACAACTATTCAAATAAGAAAACATTTACTAATTGATGTCACCACTTGTATACAAGGCATTGTGCCAAGAGGCATTCTACAGCAAAATATGGGGGATATCGTGTAACGTTATGTTGTATCATTTGTCCATATTAAGTCGAAAAAGATATTCCATAGTTTCAGAGTTTTCTGTCAGATATTCCAGGCAAAAAAGATGATGTTCTATATTTTCGATTAAGGTAAAGGAAAGTTAGCACTTAGAACCCTACTATTTCTTCCCGTGCAATAAAGCTCAATATATTCTGTAATAACCCGTAAATTTAAATGCATAAATAATCCTGACGAGATCACAATTTCTCTGTCGAATGAGGATATTCGAGAACTCAGTACTATAGAAAAACTCTTATAGGAATCAAAACAAATTATGGACTCCTACCTTTAGTATGGCAATTGATCTTCAAACTTCATCTAGAGTAGCTTTAAGATTTAAAGTTAGAGTTTTATAGTTAAAAAATAAAAACAAATTTTAAATTTTACTAACCAATATCTACTAATCTCCATTAATTTTTTTTAAATGCTTAGGTGAATCCACTCTAGAGAATTATATTTTCATAAATTCCACCTTCTGGTATCAATAGCAACTTGCCTACTTTGTCTTCATAGTTGTTGTATGAGGCTATTTCCCGATGAAATCCAACAGCGAGTTCACCAATGTTTTGCATACATGATAAGCCTCAACATGCATGAACTCAGTGACTGGAGAGACGCAACGTCTTTGCAAATTTTAGAGGAAGCACTTAACAAAGAAATGAAAGAAGTTGATTTTAATATAATTCCTCTGTTATATATGTAAGATTTATTTCCTTTACTGTAAAGTTTATTATTACAATTGCTGATTATTTATGTTTTAATTATCAGTTATTCATATTAGTTCAAAATTCAAAATAAACAAGTATTAAAAAAAGAAAAAAGAATAACTAGTAGCTAACTAATGAATGGATAACTGGTAGCAATGTAGGGGTAACTCAAAGTTGATGAATCGATAACCAACAATTCATGGCAGAAAACTAGAAGAATGTGAGATAAAAAATAAAAAGAATATAATAACTGATACTTGATAAATGGATAACAAGAAGAATGTCAGTGATAACATGTAGCTAGGCATGGATAACTCACACTTGAACTGTTTAACTAGAATAATATGAGGGATACAAAAATTGTTTCAATTCCATAACTAATATGATACTCATCATATTCTAATGAATAAGATGGATAACTATCACAAACATGTTGGTTTCTGCAATTTTCTATGCAAGTTGGAATAGAAATATGCTCCTTTAAATATTTTTCATACTCATCATATATGGCTTAACTATCATTAACAATGATATGATTGTTTTCTTGACACTACTAATAAGAATCTTCAGTAAAAGAAAATGCCTCTAGATTCCCAAGTAATTTATCATCATCAAGATCATTATACTCTTCATAGATAGGTGGATCATAAAAAGCTTTGTTTCTTGTCAAGAATGATGATCATAATTAAAAACAAGTTGCTAGTTTCCTTGAAATGATTCTTCAATAAAATGAGCTTCATTATAATTTGGGGAAACTAATTAACAATTATTTTTATGGTGCTCATCTAGACACAAAATTCTTTAAAATAATTCAAAGTAGCAACATGAGGATGTACCATCTCTACTTCTTCAATTGTTGATTATATGTGGTCTTTAATAAACACTAACTTCTCGTAAGAACCTATATCAATATGACCTTGATCATGTGAATAACTAAAATCATTTTCCAAGTAATTGTTACATATATCAACATTAATATCTTGGATAAGTTATTCATTAGTAAATTCATCTGCCTCGTTATTATAAGAACACTCTTCTCTATGCTAAAAACCTGAATGAAATTCTTCACAACAATTTTCAAATAAAATCTCAGTTGGAAAATTTTGTTTACAGTGATTATGAAAATGTAATGAAATTATTTCAATGGATAAAATTCTAGAAAAAGGTATAGATATGTACCATTGTCAGGAATTTATGTCAAGGAAATACATAAGGAATTCTTCATTAACACATCTTCATGGAGAATACAAAAGTGATACATAAGTTCATGAAACATAAAAAAAATCTCTGTAGGGTTGTGGTCTTTATCATCTCTGAATATTGGAATGAAAGTTTCCCATTCATCCATAATACAAACATCATTTGGAAAAACATGGACAACAAAAATTTTTATAAAAGAAAACCTTGCAGCTACTATAGCATTTATTCAAGAATCAGACGACATTGACATTATGAACTAGTGAATTTTCTAGTGGATTCTTTGGCCATGGAGCCTCTAGGTGAAATATCTCCAGTCAAATTTGTGTATGAATATCACCATCAAATTCATATCTAATCATGGTCATTCTTTGAGGGGAAATCTTCAATTTCATCCCTAGAAATGACACAAAAATATGTTAGCACTAAAAGTTGGCATTTGACTACTTGAAGGGAAAGTTTAGCACACCTTTAGCTTGGGATAACATTAGTGTGAGAGTTGTTTAGTTTTTAAAGGTAGGTCAATGCCACAAGGTAGTAAAATATATTATATTTAAAGCTTAATGGTATCTAACAAAAAAGGTAAAGTCTCACAATTCCTTGGCATCTTACTCAGAGATCAAACCAAATATCAAACAAAGAAGAGAAGACGGAATTTGAATGCAAAGTAAAGTTAGCTTAACATTCACAATAAGATATATTGATCTTTAAACATTGTTTAGAAGATATAAATCTTGCACTTAAAGCAACTTGCAAACTTAGGTAGTAGAAATGGAATCATAAATGTTATTAGATTTGAATTATGAAGGATCATTAATGCACTACAATAACTTTTTTGCATTTAAATAAAATGAATACGAACATAGGAGAAGAAATACACAATCTAACCAATGTGCAAATGACTATTGAACATGAAAATTCATTGTTGTATTGGATTCTAGAGAAGATATACACATAGGAATATTGATCCTTATGACCCCCTACATCTCTCTTAGAGGAAGAGATTCCACTCCCTTCTACATTGAAATTATCCAATTTATAAAAATTAAAAGACTCAAGATGTTACAAGCTTTGTGGAATAAACTTTTGATAATAAACTACAGATAGAAATCATCAATGATTTCTTGCAGGAAATTAAGGATAGTTCAAGTAAAATTCTTTGAAATCCATGATCTCAAGACATTTAGATGATGACTTGGTGTTTAAAAAATGATCGCAATATTTTTTTGCTAAATCTCATCTTGTATGGACCCTAATTTCTTCCAGACCATTGCAACATTTTTAAAATTTCCCTCAATTAAGATAAATCACTACACTCCCAAAGGGGGTTTTAACAATTTTGGAAGATTCCTTATGGTTTAGTTGGAATTCAATTCCAAAATATAAGAACCAGAAAATGACGAGAATAATCAACGTGTCTTTTACTGCTTCTGTATAAACCATCTCTCACCTTCTATAGACAAAAGAGAATGTGGGCTATTGATTCGTGAGATACTCTGATAATTAATCCACTAAGCATGGTCTGGTAACAATCAAATATTTGGAAAAACCTATGTTTATTGCTTGTTATATCCTTGAAGACATTGAAAGAACTTATAACAACAAAGATCCTAAATTTTTTGGTTGCATTCAAGATTGTAACGTCCCCCTTACCTAATCTGACTATTGAGATGGAACATTACATAGATTCGGGGCCTCCAATGTCACCCCAACCCCCATATTACGAATCCATACAGATAAAATATGTGTGCAGAAAATAAGTAACCATACATAGTGGAAAATAAATTGTCCCACACACAATGAACATGCATATGCAAGCATAAACATTATTTCTATAATTTAAAATCATTTCACATTGAAATAAATAAGAATAATTATATTTAAACAACCCAGATCCAAGAAACTAGTTGTGTAAGAGCAATTTTCCAACAACCATAGGAACTCTACTAACCTATATTCTTTAACATTCAGAGGCCACCCACAAGTTGGGCTATGAGGCCACTAGGATGAAGAAAACACATACAGGATTCTCTCTCTTGTCCCAAAACAAGATATATTCTCTATCCGAAGCCAAAATCTCATTCATATCTCTACATGCCTCTCACTCAACTCTTGTACCTTGGATTCCACAATACCTTCCACACACAACACCCTACTTGGATCATGAATCCCCTTCACTGATCAATAGTTCTCTTTGGATATCCATCTTGTTGAGTGCTCCTTCTTTGTGCACAGAAGAAGACTAACCTACTAAGGTTGCTAAAGAACAACCTATAGCCTCAATTCATGGATTCTTAAGCATCCAATAGGAGGAGAAAACAATGGGAAAGGATCCCTAACTTGCCCAACCTCTCGGCTCACCTACAACCATCGATTTTCCCTTCCAAATTTGCATCTATGTCCCTAAGTTCAATTTTTTTGGGTTATGCAAGTCATGAACAACAATACAGAGCTTTGAGTAGTGTAGTGAGGATTGAATCAAATAGGTATGAGAAAATGGTGACAAGACAATTAGAATAACTTGTGACAGTAGAAGGAAGGACTCCTGGAAGCTACAGACTAACTTCTGACAGCTGAAAAAACTGTCACAAAAGCGTAGTCAGTCCCATACTTCAATAACAACATGAGATGTATTTTTCCACCAACCCAATGCATGCATTCAATGATTGTAAAATAGTAAAAAAAATGAGATAATTGGCGTATTCAAGGCACATGACATAATTTTGGGTGATTTCTAGTGTTGACACATGGAAGCAAGGATTTGGTCTCCCATGGCTCCTCTTTCCTCTTCCCTTTTGGTCGAATCATAGCCTCTTTGGTGCAATTTGCAAATCCATTCTTGGACCATTTTATTATTTATGCACATAATATTTGCATCCATTTCTAATTGGCATGATAAGCCAAACACAAATTCCAAATAAAATATTTACATCATACATGCATATCCATTCACTAGCCAAGCCTTTCCATTGAGCTTCGCACTAGGAAGCCATAGTAACATATTTATATCATTTACATAATTTTGTTCAAATTCATACAATGAAAAACTAGAGTATTTACAAGGATAAACATCGAGTATCATTCCATGAGGCTAATAATGCACTGGATTTCTTCCTTTATGGGGTGCCATAATTGAGTATACAATATGGTAGCTAAAGAATGAAATCTCGATAAGGCGTTTCAAAACATAAAATGGATGTGGAGATTAAATTACATTTTTGAAATAATTTTTTTCCTTTTTTCAGAAAAGAAATATAAATCATTCGATGAACTGTATATGAATCATTTCACATTCCTAATCAATTGGGTCATTGATTGTGATAAGAGACACTCATCCGTTAAATTAATGGGATTCTACAGTGCTTCCATACTAATAGAATTGAACCTTTGTTGTATAATTGAGTTTGATTCTTTAGCATTGAATTATTACCACAATAACCTTTTTCTACAGAATTGTATCTCATTTTGTAGCACATTGAAGAGTGAGAATGTCATTATACAGCACCTTTATATTCAACATTTCTAATTTTCATTGTAGAATGCAAACTCTAGCTAAGATGAATGAATAAGAGTGCCCTCTAACAAAAATTCCTAATTTTTTTGGATTAAGAACATAGAAATTTTAGGTATAAATTTTGAGTGCTAACACATACTATCTTTGAGTGGAATCTATAGACTCAATTTCCAACTAAAAATAATAGATAAAGTGGGCCTCGTCCATGCCTTGAATAATCAAATCCTAAATCAAAAGATTCATGTCCATCTACAAAAGAAACCTAGTTGATCAAGCATCAATGTAACTATGTATGAATCCATCGATAAGGCCTTTATAATAACATGGGTTCCAAAGTATGATGCCAAATACTTAACCATCCAAAATTTACTTTCTTTTTTTTTATCTTAATTTTTGGTCGCTTCCAACACCTTTGTGCAAGGTGGTTTGTTATCCCACATATGTTCAATGGCTAAATATCAACACATTGTAATTCACGATGTCCAACTTGGTGACAATGTTGGCACTATTTAGGTACACCATCCAAATTATCATCATCAATTTCATTTCCATCATCCTTTTCTTCATGTTACTCATCTTGATCATCAAGTTTAGGTACTTTCCTCTAACTTGTTATCAATAATATGCCTTTGTAAATCATCATCAAGAAATCCAATACTCACAAATTTCACAAGTTTGGACTAATTAGGAATGTGAACAAAGTCAAACTCGGTCTTGTCATATCTTAGGAAAAATTTGTTCCTCTTGAATTGCAACTCTTCCTAAAGTATTATAGAATTACCTTCATTTTCAAACTTATCCTTAGCTGCCTTAGTCTATTTATCCATTTTATTTTCTATAAGCTTAGTGTTTTCATCCTATTAATTATTTATCTCCATAATGCCTTCATCAAATTCATATGACTAATTCATAGATAGATGGTGCTCAATATCCTCTTGTTCACTTTCCAAAAATGTTAATCGAAATAATAGATTATGTTGAAGAAGTATGGTTTTAGAATCTTGTTGAAAAATGCAATTCATTATTTATCAAGTTATTATGAGTTTTGAGAATATCAATATTTTTATGCATAACTTATAGACAATATTGGTCACATCATTGAGTGAATGTTTCCTTATTTTAATTGTTGTTCCATGTGCAATGTTGATTAAAGTGTGCATAATATTGAACAAATCTTTGATGTTCACTCACATCCTGATTCAAAGAATTGATTTACATATCCAAAACAATGTGTCACAAATAAATACCTTTGATCCCCCTATTCAATGTCAGGCCAGATCAAATGACTCTAATTACAAGCCACAAAAAACATTCAAACATGTTACCAAAGAAATTTTGTAGATGACCGTATTATGCAATATGCGTCAAATTTGTGACCTAATTTTCCGTGAGGTTCAAATCGTGGCTTTCTTTTTCTTGCCTTCTTAGATTGATAATATTATTTCTTTTATTCTTGTATTTGTGTTTGTATAGAATAGTGTGCGTGTGCTTGATTCATTATATGTCAGAGAGTTTCTCTCTAGAAAATAAAAATACCACCATGCACCAATATCCACAAGGTCAAATTCCACCATGAACCAATAGACGAGGCACACAAACAAAGATTCTACGACCCCCTTATTAAATTTTTGGTGGATTTAGGACACAATATAAAAAAATGTATTTTTGGAAGTATCTTCTAATAATGTTCAAAGCACTTTAATGTCCCAAACTCCAAACTTGAAAACATTATTATAATTAAAATTACAAATTACTCTCAATAGAATAACTTGCACAAAATAAACCCATTGTGACTTCCAAACCACCTTTCAAATCCCTACAATTTTGTAATGTTCAGAGATTAAATCTCTATGAATTTTGGTTTAAATAACATCTAAAATTACAATGCCTTTTATATCATGAGGTAACTCTATAACCCCCTTCCAATCATGGATCACTAAGAATCTAGAAAATGGAGACCTTTAATATTTTAATTCACTCCAACCAATAAAAAAATATTATAATCCCTTACAAGTAATCATTTTGAATACAAAATTCCATTATATAGACTTATATATCAATTTCAAAAATATTTCATATATTTCTCGAATTTCAATCACAATACTCCCTATAGTTTAACCATAATACTTTTCCAAATTGAAAGAAAAGTATTTCGTATAAATCCATGATCTGAAAAGTACTTTGTTTTGTAACTCTCAAATTGAAAAACCGCTAATTCCATCTAAGCTTCCATTGTTTTACCAAAAAACTAGAATTATACCACTACACACAAAGGAAGAGGTAGTTGAAGATAGACAAATCAATATGTATTTAGAAATTAAATATATCTATAGTACAATATCCAATAACCACCTTTAACGCTCCACAAAACTAACCCAAGATAACAATAAGGTGGTTTAAGAAATAATGACTAGCCAAATTGCTAACCATGGCAAATAGGCAATGATGTCACTTAAATCTATTTGGAGTACTTAATAGGAAAGTAAGATTATGAAAACTTAAAAATCATGGCTCTCAAATATTGTGGAGTTGAAACATATGGGCATAGAATAAGTAAAACGTTTTCCAATGAAATTCTGAAGAATATTTGTTTGAAGGGATTGTGATGTCACTTGAAATGAGGAAAAAATACTCATTAGGTAGGTTGTGCCTATTAAAATCCCCATATTTGAGAAGTAATTTCTTCCTTGAACTTTGGATAAAATTGGGATTCTTTAGGCTTTACATGATATGGTTGAGGGAAAATCTCTCCAACTTAGATGTGCATCCTTGTGACTTTTTATGATTCTTTGGGCATAATTGGTGATGATCTTCTAATCATATGTATGCAAAATTAGAAATGGACCATATGGGTCACGAAGTGGATATGGGGTTGATCAAGATTACTCCTAAAAGGAATAAAATAGAAACACTATAAGAGGTTAGGCCCCAATTAGATTGCTTGATATATCATATAATGTCCTAGAGCTAAATTCCTATCCAACAACATTTAACCATTGAAAGGATTGTTCAACATGGACGAATGGGTTTGATTAAGGGTCAATTCATGCTAAACATGCTTATTAAACATGGAAAAACATTGAAACAGTAAGGGGACCATTGAAAAGGATCTCTTCTTCATGATTTACTTTGATGAAGGTGAAACATAGTTGAAAGAATTTCCATCCTTAATATGATATTTTGGTCAAGGTTTGGAAGTTTTTTTACTCAAGTAGTGGGTAGTCTCGAGTATTTTCTCAAATGCATCAACCAGAGTTTATATTCATGGTCATTTTTCATAGGTGATTCCACTCCAAGTATCCATCAAGAAATGATTGAAGATTTAGCACCTTGATTACATGACAATTCTATTTCCACATATGCATTTGGTTATCTTCTTGAAGCTACTCAAATGTAAGCAAAGGTTCAAGGAATTCTTCTTTCAAATGATGTACAATTACATAATTTTCCTTTTTTTTATCAATCTAATCTTAGCCCCAATCCCACTCAAAGCTCTATCAAAGGAAAAATGCAATATACATAGACATCTATGCTAAAGCATTCGATAATGGGTGGTTAAGGAGAAGACACAGTTTGTTGATTAGGAAACTTTCCAAATTGATCTTTTTTTAAGTAGAAGAATATTGCACAAGGTCAATTTTTTAGATACTTGGATAATGTCTTTGGAATTGATACATCTCTAAAGGACTTGTGGTATTAGGTCTTGAACAAGTTTGGGAGAAGATTCCAAGATGGTTTCCCTTATACATACCACTTGCAAGAAGGATAACTATTGTATAAGTTATTTGACAATCATTCATATGGAGAAGTAGACAATGACTAGAAGTCTTCAATGGTTCTCATGTGACATTTATAGTTTTCCAAGGAAGGTTGGCCCAATTCTCAATTTAATTGATATATGATACTAGGGAGCAATTTTTTTTTTTGCAATGGAATGGATTGTTAGGGTGATTAGTGCAATGGATATTAACATATTATTATACAATATTGCATTCGAAATGATACGCATCTAGTGGATATAAACATAATTTAGGAATTTGTAATATAGTTGGTAGTGGTGTTACTTTCAAAAAATTTTGATTTGCAAAGATTGATAGTTAATGAGAAAAGAACTACACTTAAATTTTGGATTTCCCCAAAAGAGAATGGGTTCTCAAGATACAATCTATCTTAATTTTGTACCTTTTGTTCATATAGCGAACAAAGTTGTTTAATCCTTTCACAAACAAAAGAGAATAGCCTAGAAGGCTCTATGCATATTAGCAAAATTGTGCAACAAAGAAGCCAAATTGGTCAATTTGGAAGTTTGAAAATCTTTTTCAAAAAGGCTAGTAGCCACTTACAAACACACATGGGTAAAGATTTGTAATATCAAACCTTACTCCATCAAATTCAAGATTAATTACTTGTAGATCAAGTTGAAAGGATTGAAAATGTTCAAATGGAAAAATATTATGGGAAAAAAATATAAAGAGCTCAATTCTGAGATATGGCCAAAACACCTAGTTTTAGAGCAACTTAATAAAAAGGGAGCCATGAACATAATTCAAAGTTAGAGATAATTCTGACAACTTTATGGTTATAGAAATATTTTGAACATAATTTTTTTTTATATATACTAGTAAAGGTCAACCAACATTTTTAAGTATTGTATGGTGTCTAATTTTTATAGAAAGCATAGTTTCTTTAGATGTATGGTATGGTATCAAGTTTTTATAGGAAGAATAGTTTCTTTAGATGCGCAGCTTTATTAGATGACCGTATTAGATTGCAGATTGCAGAAACCCTTAGGTTCTTTATAAATTACCTTCCGCTTTTTGCTTCCGCAATGCGAATCATAGATTGTGAAAACGTTAAGTTTTCTTACAGAATAACCTTCCACCTTCTGCTTCTGCAATGTAGAATGTGTATTGCAGAAACCTCTAAACTCTCTACAACACTAACTTTCCATTTTCTGGTTCCGCAATGTGGAAAGCCCTAAAATATTTACAGTCTTTCCTTTCGCAAATGTGACGTCCCAAAAATACCTTGTTGCAGAATTAGATAAGATGGGTAAGTATTTTTTTTCTTTTTATTAAATATTTAAACCATCCATGTAGTGTGCTTCTAAATTTGAATGTCTGCAAATACGTTTAGTAACCCTTTTCACCAGTAATGATTTATACTAACATCATTATGTAAAGATAAGTAGCATGCACAACATAAAAAGAAGACAAAAGGTGATACAACCATATTCATGTGGTTCACCTCATCCATGAGACTACATCCACCAAGCTTTGTTAGTCATTTTATTAATTCTTCCATAAAGGGGTACAATGATGCGTCTTATCTGATATAAATCGATTCAACCTTGACTCTACACCATCAGTTAGTTTACAACCGATATCAGTTCTATGAGCTCCTGGCCAAAACACCCAAAGTTAGCATTTGGTATAGAAAAACAACTTAAACTCTATAACAGCCTGTTGCTTGTCCACTATTATTTCTAGATCAGAAAGACTTTCAATCTTTAGTTATACCATCTTCAAAATACATCTTTCGAGCATACATTAATACAGAATTAAAAAATATAAAGGCACTTAGAAGACAAAGAACAATATCAAACTCCAAATCGATTTCCTCACTGAAGTATTTACACAAAAACACAAAGTGTTAGTGAAAACAATATTCAAGCCAAGAAATAACCTAGTTGCTTCCTTTTCTGTAATTCGTGGCAAAAAAACACAGAGTTTCCAAGCATAAAATCAAACAATCACTCAATCCAAAGATCGTTCTATTCACGAAATTGTGGCATAGAATAAAGACATAGTTCGATCACCTATCACTCATTGATTTTACACCGGCAATATCTTTCCAATAAAAACCTGCAAAATGATAGATCCAATGCCAATGCATCAACACACATAAAGAAATACCTAGTCCGGGTCGTTCATGTCTATGCACAAGCAGTCGAACATTTGGGTAGATAAAAAAAATCAGACCATTATCATAATACCATGTATTCATTAAATAATAATAAACTACAGGGAAGCAATGATGGCCAAGAACAGAGCAAGACATGTAGATCCAACATTCCATAACACAGGCCCTAAAGTTTTATAACGCTATTCATATCGCAGATAAAGCAAATTGAAAATAAAAATGCACACAGTGAATCATTCACAGGGCCCATGAATCATACTTTCAAAAGTGCTCATTAAGAATCGAAACACAAACAAGTTTTAGTTGCGACTATCGAATCTGCTCATAAGATCTAAAACACAATCAAGGTTTAGTTGTGATCTTCATATCTGCTCAGAATATAGAACACAGTCCATAATCATATTTTTCCTTATTATTATTATTTTTTTAACATGGAGAGATCTAAACTCAAGAGCAGGCCATAGCATACAGGTATTCCTTATCTCAATCCAATCTAGGAATTATAAACATATTAGAGGTCTTAATCAAACGCAAGCCAACATTTTGTCGAGATCATTACTCCAAGTACAGAGAGATCTCATCCCAAAACACATAGTGATATTAACTCAAAATACCGAGAGATCCTAACTCAGAAGAATTCAAGCATTAAATATAGCAGATCGATTTTCAGATCGCTATAGATCGCAGGTCAAAAATCTATTGAAAACTGTGGGCATAAATTGTAAGATAGGTCTACCTTTAATCAAAGTCACAGGTAAACATTTAAATCCCTGACATTTTAGAAATCATAGGATATATATTCAGTTTCAGGCACAAAACGAATCGCAGGATATATATTCAGTTTCAGGCACAAAAAGAATCACAGGAATCATTTAGATGATTACAAAACTTATCAAATCGCAAGCAGTGAGTTCCAGCTAAGCATTTATCAAAATCATAGATATAATTCATAGTTTTAAACCGATAACCAGAACTAAAACAAAACGCACTGACGTATCAGAGTGTAGATATAATCTCCATTAGGTGTCAAGGGAATTATATTCAAGATCTCAAAATACATCGCATGCAAAATGGTTTATGCACATAATCTATTCAAATCTACCATTATAAAACACAAGCCTTTGAATGAAATCACCACTAAAAGAACAACGCAGACCTTTGAGATCGCCATTAGTTTTTTATAATCCCAGACAATTTTGCGTGAGATAGAAATCCTTTTAAAATAAAACGCCGCCATTTAAAGAGATAAGATAAAAACCGCAGGCAATGGATCACCCAGCAAAGGAGGAAAAACCAGAACTATTCACACACGGAATTTTATATGAAACAAATCTCATACTCAGTGCAAGCACCAGCACGATTTACAATGGATTTCCCTTCAATTTTATGGAGCAGAATAAAAAATCGGAATGCATGCCTCCCTTGTCATCTCGCGCCTTTTATATAGGAAAAATCACTGGGACAAAAGGCGAGGATTTTTTCGACAGGTTTCCTGTCAAGGCCCACATAAAACTCGGCCCATTTCCTTGTTTTTAAATCTATTTCTATTTCTATTTTCACTATGCATGTCGACATCCATGCAGTGATGCCTTCCTTTTCCCAAATAGGCTCATGCCCCCATGCCAATTATCATGCAGAGACTCCATTAATACTAACTAAAATATTTTATTAGAGGGAAAAAATCCTCCAATGTCATTCTGTTTCCTTTTTTTGTTTAAAAAAATATCTTATGCATACTTAATGAGAATTTGTCTTTATGCTACAATCATTTCTTTTCTAATTTTGACATTTTCAAAACTAGGGCTTAAGAAGAAAAAGGTCTTATAAGAGTCCTACACCATATAAACCTTTTCCTTTTTCCTTTTTAATAAGATCATTCACTATTAAAACAAAATTCCTTTGCTTCTATAAGTAAAACCAAATTCTCTTGATTCAACTATATATATATATATATATACCAACGTATGGTGCCTTGTACTAGGTTTGCATTTTGGGATTTGGGGTCCTGAGGGGACATTATATCCTTTCCCCCTTAGAGTTAACACCGTCCTCGGTGTTACTTGTTTATTTATTTATTTATTTCTTCGGTTCTCATTGATTTCTTTTATATTTACTAATCCCTCTGATTAAGGGGATCGGGTCCTCATCCTGCATTTAAAATCATACGTATGCATGTATACTAGCATCAAATTTGAAACAATGTAAAACTTGGAAGTCCAACATTAAACAATTTCCACAAGCCACAGTGGTTCCAATATACATGTCAGTTCTATTTGCCAAATAAATAGACATATTACCTCATGGGTACAAGTTTACCTGTAATGCACATACCTCTTCCTAGCATTATTCTTTTCTCTGGATGCCCTCCATCCCAGCACTCCAAGTGCTAATAGTACTGCAAGTACCAATCCAAGCCACCCAACACAAGGATGATACCCTTCCTTAGGTGTATCTGCTTCTTGTGCTATTCAAGGCACTTCACCAAGGTGAGGCACTTCCGTTCTCACACACCACCACAACTCCTAGAGGTTATTCTCTTCACAGGGTTCCCCACTCTTGTGACAGTCCTCTCAATGTGTGCAGAATGAGTCTTAACCAAAATGTCTTACATCTAGGCGTCCCCAGAATGCATAGTGGTCCCTTGCTGGCCTAGGGAAAAACAAGGTAGCTTTCAACCACTACCTCCATCACCACTTCCTCGTGGTGACAATGTCATGCACATGAGATCTTTCTCATATATTCTTAACTCATTACCGTCCTAGAGCTTTAGCACTCCTAAGGGCCACAATTTTCCCATACTTCATGTCTCATTCATCGAATAAGAGCCTTTTAACACCAGAATGGACAAGAAGGCATTTACAAGAAGCCACAAAACATTTTTAATTTCTTATAACAACACCATTCGCAAGAAAACACATAAAACCTGAGAATTTTGACAATGCAACCACTCATTAACTTCAATTTATTACAACAGAATAAAAAATTCACTCACTGTTGCAATTTATATATACTACATCTGAACTTTTATCTACTAGATATTGTAAGTCTCCAAACAAATTATAGAATTCTTGTGGGCCTCGATAAGTCTGTAAAAGACTAAATAAATGCCCTCTCGATTAGAGCTACCTCTATGCAAACCAACTTCTTACTTTTAACTCTAGCTTAACTAATGGTGAAAACATTAATAAACCAACCCAAGGGAAGAGCCAGGTTACTGAAAAGAAGGCGCTATCATAGCTCCACCATTTGTTTTATGTCAAGCAGGTCAGTCGTAGAGTGTTAGCAATATCCCCAAAACCAATAATGAATGTAAATTTAGTAAGAAGTAAATTGGTTGCAATGACCAAAGTTCAGAAATATAAATCAAGAAAGAGTCCCACGAAGACCAACATCCAAAACCTATTAGCAATTCTAGACAAAGTAAATTGCTTGCAATAAGCCTCATCACAATAAAGGTTAGAAAATCCCAATCGAAAAGACCAATTAAAACAACTATCTTAGTTAAACTGCCCCTTCTAAAATATCCATAATTAAAATAATTCAACCACATAGATGGGCATCCTCAATGAATTGCTGATAAATATTCAAAACCAACCAAAAACAAAAACCTGAGATAAAGTGGATATCACCAGTTGTAAGAAAACTCAACAGCAGCGCTATCTCCACAAAGCTGGTGTCTGGAAATTCTATTAGACATTTCCTACAATGCCATCTGCGTAAAAAGACCCCAACAGCAGTCCCAAGTTCATCCAAATTAACATTGAATGTTCAACATCAAGTTGAATAAACATATTCATCGAACGACTAATCAACAAGAAAGTCCCACCGCATATGAATCAGTTCAATTTCAAGACAGGAAAAAGAATTTTACTACACATTAAGGAATACAAAACTCAATGAAAGTGGCTCAAGAAATTTCTAACCACAAAACCTCTATTACTCGCTTCAATTTCAAGAAACTTTCAAGCCATGCCATAATGGTTGCCGCGCTCAGCTGTTCAAACCACCTACAACTTCGAGTGATTGAGGGAGCGATACTGAAGCCCTAAACCACTCAAATCAACAAAATCAATTTGCACAAAAGAGGCTACATCATTCAAATAATACTCGCAATGTTTAAACATACAGTATTGATTCTTGAATAAATAGATATTTGTATATTAATACTGTTACAACTTTAAACCAAACATATAACCACTTCCATCAAACATTAATTACTACCATTACCTTTCTTACTAATACCATAATATCAACACCATCAAGCCCTTCATCAAACTTCAATATAAAGTACAAGTTCCTACTAACTTATATTCCACGCACTTAAATCATTCACAAATAAAGATACAGCTCCAATATTCATGAGAGGTGTAAAATGAGCACAATAGAATGACATCAAAATTAATAATTAAGGTGGTCGTAATAAGCATCTTTGTCGAGAAAAGGACGTCTAATAGCTGAAATTAGAATCGAAATTATATACTAAATCCTTTTTATTTACTTAATTCCACAAGATATTTACATTTATGCAACAATTTACTTTCCTTTTTTTACAAGTTCTCTCTCATAAATGACACCTTTGCTTTCAACACTTACCTATCAAATATCAAGCAAATACATGTTTAGATTAAAAACTTGGCTATTAAATATAAGGCTCTACTTCCAAAATACCTTCCCAAGTATACAATATCAGTCACTTTATACTCGGTCACTTTAGATGTTTTTTTTTCGTTTTCTAAGAAATAGTTGCATTACTAAAACTACACCATTAGATATACTTAAAAGTATTTGAGCTCTCCTTTCTCAAAACTCAATAACATACTTATAAATATAAGTATGAATGATGAAGTTAATGCTTTTAATAGCATATAAAATAAACTCAATACATATCGTATTCTAGGAATCAGATTAAACTCATAAAGATATAAACTCTATAAATCCATAAAGACTCCATTCACTATATGCAACAATCTATGTTTTAGCTATTAGGTTCTACACTCAAATGAAAACAAAACACAGGAGTATAAAAGAGAGTTCTGGTTCCTTTAATAAATACATTAAATTAATAGGAATCCCCTTTTTTTAAATACATTAAACTAATAGGAATTTTCTCTTTTTAAAATATATTAAACTAATAGGAATTCTCTCTTTTTAAAATATATTAAACTAATAGGAATTCCTCTCTTTTTAAATTCATTAAATCAATACGAATTCCTTCCATGTTCTTTTACTAAGTCCCCTTTCCTTAGTTTTCTATTATAGACTAGTCCCCAAAAGTATTCCATTCAAGCCTATTATTATATCCACTAACTAATAACAAAGAACGAAATGAGTATTAAAGGGTCTATTTCCCAAAATGAAAGTCGCTCATTTTTTTTTCTATATGTGCTATTTAAAAATAAAGGGTTCCAGTAGAGTAGTCCCCATAAGTATTCCATGCAAGATTATTAATATATCTAGTGACTAATAACACATAATGGAATGAGTATTAAAGCGTCGAATGATTCGAATAGAAGCTACACATCAGACTTGCACGCGATCAGTTATTAGATGTGGATCATATACACCAGAAACAAAACATCCACACGTAGGCAGCTTTGTTTCCAAGTACTGTAGGGTCATGATCTATTTACAAAATACACAGAGTTGTCCAAAAATCAACCATAGGTCATAGTTTGTTAGCCTCTTATCGCAGGGTCACGAGTACATTTTAATGAATTGGATCTTATTCAAAAAAAAAGCAGACAATGTTGTACATTCTCAATTAGTGGATCTTCTTAAGATACATCTAAGGTAGACATTTTTATCCAAAACCAAATGCAACCATATTTCACTATCAAGCAAAGGACCCACGTCAAAATGATGGAAAGTTTTCCATTCACAGAAATTGGAGAAAACATAGCAGACTCTGAATCAAACCCTTACATTGAAGGTAGCATGTAGTACTAAACTAGTTCAGATCAAACTCTTATTTCGAACTACCATGCAGGGTTAGATCATATCTTATATTGCTGGTAAATGGAAACAACACGCAGGGGTTAGGTCATCTCACAATTTCGATCTCTACATAAATACGATGAATTACTCAGTAAATACAATCTACATTATGAGGTTAACAAAAGAATGGTTCTGTCGATCCATAGTGTTTAAAATCAATGCGTTGAGGGTCACCCAAGAATGGGTATGGATTTTCCATTTCCTTATTACTGAATGACGACAACAAATAACATGTAGAACAGATAACCATATCAACTTGGTATATAACAATTCCCACTCAATCCATTAAGGATCACATCGTACTGGATCTGGAACAGCCATTTCGTTTTCAGTGAATACCAAGCAATAGGGAGAAGATAATATCCAGAATGAAATCATACCTTTATTGCAGACAATTGGAATCACATGCAGGGGGTTAGGTCATATACCAACTTATATCTCCACATCGATCCAAAGGCATGTGAGTGTGATTTTACCACCCCATGTAATCCTGCAAAACTATCATGTTAGCTCATTCTGAAGGGTCTAGTGTTGTAGCTGGCTCTGATACCATATGTGACATCCCTGAACTACCTTGTTGTAGAATTAGATAATATGGGTAAGAAAAAAAAATTCCTTTTTATTAAAGCTTTAAACCATCCATGTAGTGTGCTTCTGAATTTGAATGTATGCAAATACGTTTAGTAACCCTTTTCACCAGTAATCATTTATACTAACATCATTACGTAAAGATAAGGAGAATGCACAACATAAAAAGGATACAAAAGGTGAGACAACCATATTCACGTGGTTCACCTCATCCACGAGGCTACATTCACCAAGCTTTGTTAGTCGATTTATTAATTCTTCCATAAAGGGGTACAATGATGTGGCTTATCTGATATAAATCGATTCAGCCTTGACTATGCACCATTAGTTAGTTTACAACCGATACTGGTTCTATGAGCTCCCGACCAAAACACCCAGAGTTAGCATTTGGTATAGAAAAACAACTTAAACTCTATAACAGACTACTGCTTGTCCACTATTATTTCTAGATCAGAAATATTTTCAATCTTTAGTTCTACAATCTTTAAAATCCATCTTCCAACCATACATTAATAGAGAATTCAAAAATATAAAGGCATTTAGAATACAAAGAACAATATCAAACTCCAGATCGATTTCCTCGCTGAAGTCTTTACACAAAAACACAGAGTATTAGTGAAAACGATATTCAAGCCAAGACATAACCCAGTTGCTTCCTTTTCTGGAATTCATGGCAAAGAAAACACAGAGTTTCCAAGCATAAAATCAAACAATCACTCAATCCACAGATCGTTCTATTCACAAAATTGTGGCATAGAATAAAGACAGAGTTCAATCAGCTATCACTCATCAATTTTACACCGACAATATCCTTCCAATAAAAACCTACAAAATGCTAGATCCAACGCCAATGCATCAACACACACAAAGAAATACCTAGTCGGGGTAGTTCATGTCTATGCACAGGCTGTCAAACGTTTGGGTAGATCATAAAAATCATACCATTATCATAATACCATGTATTCATTAAGTATTAATAAAATACAAGGCAGCAATGATGCCCGAGAATAGAGCAAGACATTCAGATCCAACATTCCATAACGCAGGCCCTAAAGTTTTATAACGCTTTTCATATCACGGATAAAAAAAATTGAAAATAAAAATGCACACAGTGAATCGTTCATAAGGCCCATGAATCATACTTTCCAAAGTGCTCATTAAGAATCGAAACGCACACAATTTTTAGTTGCAACTATCGAATCTGCTCATAAGATCTAAAACACAATCAAGGTTCAGTTGTGATCTTCATATCTGCTAAGAATATAGAATGCAGTCCATAATCATCTTTTTCCTTATTATTATTATTTTTTAACATGGAGAGATCTAAAATCAAGAGCAGGCCATAGCATACAGGTATTCCTTATCTCAATCCAATCCAGGAATTATAGACATATTAGAGGTCTTAATAAAACGCAAGACAACATTTTGTTGAGATCATTACTCCAACTGCAGAGAGATCTCATCCCAAATCACAGAGTGATATTAACTCAAAATGCCGAGAGATCCTAACTCAGAAGCATTCAAGCATTAAATCTAGCAGATTGATTTTCAGATCACTATAGATCGCAGGTCAAAAATCTATTGAAAACTATGGGCATAAACTGTAAGATAGGTCTACCTTTACTCAAAGTCATAGGTAAACATTTAAATCCCTGACATTTTAGAAATCACAAGATATATATTCATTTTTAGGCACAAAAAGAATCACAGGATATATATTCAATTTCAGGCACAAAAAGAATCGTAGGTATCATTTAGATGATTACAAAACTTATCAAATTGCAAACAGTGAGTTCCAGTTGAGCATTTATCAAAATCATAGGTATAGTTCATAGTTTTAAACCGATAACCAGAACTAAAATAAAATGCACGGACGTATCAGAGTGTAGATCTAATCTCCGTCAGGTGTCAAGAGAATTAGATTCAAGATCTCAAAATACATCGCATGCGAAATGGTTTATGCACATAATCTAATCAAATCTACCATTGTAAAACACAAGCCTTTGAATGAAATCGCCACTAAAATAATAAGGCAGACCTTCGAGATCGCCATCATTTTTTTATAAGCCCAGACAATTTTGAGGGAGATAGAAATCCTTTTAAAATAAAATGCTACCATTTAAAGAGATAAGGCAAAAAACGTAGGCAGTGGATCATCCAGCAAAGGAGCAAAAACCAAAACTATTCACACACGGGGTTTTATATGAAACAAATCTCATACTCAGCGCAAGCACCGGCACGATTTGCAATGGATTTCCCTTCAAGTTTATGGAGCAGAATCCAAAACCGAAATGCATGCCTCCCTTGTCATCTCTCCCCCTTTATATAGGAAAAATCACCGTGACAAAAGATGAGGATTTTTCCAATAGGTTTCCTGTCAAGGCCCCCATAAAACTCGGCCCATTTCCTTGTTTTTAAATCTGTTTCTATTTCTATTTTCACTATGCATGCCGACATCCATGCAGTGAAGCCTGCCTTTTCCCAAACAAGCTCACGCCCCCATGCTAATTATCACTCAGAGACTCCATTAATACTAACTAAAAGATTTTATTAATTAGCAAAAAGCCTCCAATGTCATACTGTTTCCTTTTTTTGTTTAAAAAAATATCTTATGCATACTTAATAAGCGTTTGTCTTTATGCTACAATCATTTCTTTTCTAATTTTGACATTTCCAAAACCAGGGCTTAAGAAGAAAAAGGTCTTATAAAAGTCCTACACCATATAAACCTTTTCCTTTTTCCTTTTTAATAACATCATTCACTATTAAAACAAAATTCCTTTCCTTCTTTATGTAAAACCAAATTCTCTTGATTCGACTATATATATATATATATATATATATATATATATATATATATACAAACGTATGGTGCCTTGTACTAGGTTTGCATTTTCATATTTAGGGTCGTGAGGGGACATTATAGCAAACCCACTTCCACAATGCAGATTGCAGCTTGTGGAAGTACTTAAGTTCTTCACCAGTTTTACATTTCCACAGGCATTTTGGCCCAAGGTTCATACTTGGTTTTCTCTTTGTTTTCTTGGGTAAAACCAAGGGATATCAACCTCCGATGGCTTCACAGACTTAGGCCGATTTCTTTACTTAAAAAAAGTTCAATATTAGGAGGTCATAGTGGGGTTTAGTAGCTAGTTTCCTAAGAAACTACACTGCCACACTTTCCTTCACAACTTTACCATTCATCTAAGGACTAACAGTATCACACCAGAGCTTCACTCGATGGGGAAGGGTTTAAACCCAGACAGC
Source organism: Pseudotsuga menziesii (assembly GCA_001517045.1). Classification (NCBI taxonomy): domain Eukaryota; kingdom Viridiplantae; phylum Streptophyta; class Pinopsida; order Pinales; family Pinaceae; genus Pseudotsuga; species Pseudotsuga menziesii. Next base: position 25,614 of record LPNX010332136.1, read on the forward strand.
TCTTAGACTTCCCACAGGGGTTCCTTACATTGGTCATTAATAGGAGAGAAATAAAGCATCCAAGAACTCATTACAAAAATAGTATTACACTATTACTAAGGCCATATGACTAAAGACCAATCCCAGTCCTTTAGGACAAAGCATGGGTATTATACCACTGGTAGACCATATAACAAATGTAGTTACCATTAACTAAAACAGAGCAGGGAATTCACCCTTGGAAACCCATATATCAAATGCAGCCACTGTTAACTTAAAACATAGCAGTGCATTCACCCTTGGTAAACCCTATGTTAAATGGAATGATGGTTAACTTAAAAAAGAGCAAGGAAATCACCCTTGCTAAACCCTATATCAAATGCAATCATGGTTAACTTAAAACAGAGTAGGGGGTTTTCCCCCATTAGTAAAATTCATAACCCATCCATTCATAGCCATACAAATATATAACATGAGTGTTACACCATTATCAAGCCATAAAATCAATGCAAATTACAGTCCCTTAAACTAGCGCAGGGGAATCACACCACCTCCTAAGCAACACATCCATCCATCCTAAGAATTGGTATTATCATTTTATGGACATTGGAACACACATTCATACACATGCAGATATATGCTGAGCTCAAAAGATTTGTAGAAACACGAAAACAATAATGGAACCTGTTTGCAAAGAGAGCCGATTGAAGAGGGAACCACCCAAACATAGATTAGGCACATATGTTCTCTTTCCTCAATCAACCCTGAACTAACCATATGTGCCGAGAGTGAAGGTGACCAACCTCAGATCTAGTTTCTCAATGCGAAACCACTTCCTAGCATAGAGTATTCACCTGCAAGTGTTTCTACTTTCCTGCATGCTCCACGATGCCCTTTCCTCCTTGTGTATTACCCTCTTTATAGTTTTGATTCTAGGCCCTTTTGCAGCTACAACCCATTCCCAAAGGAATATCCATCAACCACTGTGTTTCCTCTTTTTCCAAGGCGTGCCCTGCACCATCATGGCGTTCTGACACCTAGTGTACTTCTTGAGGTTAACCCTTCTACCTTCCCCCACTCTCACACACATATTTCCCTCATTTAACATGGTTGTCCCCATCATTCATTGTTTCATTCAAATAAAACTTTTCGATTACATCTGTCCTTCAAGGACCTATTGGCGGTTTCTAGAACCAACCAATCTTCAAAAAAAATAGTAAATTAAAATATTACCTGAAAATTTTTATTGGCTGGGGGATATTACATCCTCACCTCCTTATTGCAACACTATCCACAGTCTTCTTAGTCTTCTTTCATAGCTTTCGAAAATAAACCAAGGTACTTCTTCCACAAAACTTCTTCTAATTCCCAAGTCGCCTCCTCTAGGCTGAGTGCTTCCATTGCACCATCACCCAAGTGATGACCCGGTTCCAAAGTATTGTTTCTTTCCTATCTAGAATTGCATAGATGTTCCACATTTTAGCATGACTTTGGTGACTTGAATTGTTCCTTCTATTGGTCCATCTGTTTGGGGGTGATAACTAGTGCCGAAGCTCATCTTGGTTTCTAACACTGTAACAAAGATTTTAGAGAGTTGGATGTAACTTAACATCCCGGTCAGAAATTACCATTTTCGGTACTCCACAAAGTCAAAATACTTCTTTCAGGGGATATCTATGCCATATTGACAACTTTATAAGTTGACTTCATAGGAGAAAAAGAGCAGACTTGCTTAACTTATTCTACTACAACCATAATTGAATCATGTTGATTTTGTGTTAATGGCAAACTTGTGATGAGATCCAAGGATATTACCTCCCAGTTCCATTCAGGAATGGAAAAATTTTGTAACAAACTTGTTGGGTGTCGATGTTCGACCTTCACCTCTTGACACCCCAAGCATTTAAATAGATAATCAACTAAATATACCTTTATTATGGGCCAAAAAAATTGCTTCCTGAGAGTTGTTATCATCTTTTGATAACCAGGGTGTCTTGCATAAGTAGGTTTGTGCATCTCATTTAAAATTAACAATTTTAATCTGCAACATCGTGCATGTATAATCACATAAAATCAGCAAGAAGATGCTAAACAAATCGAATGCTTATTTGCATAAGCATCTTCTTTAGCTCCACAACTATCCAAATTTGATTTTAGACAACTATGGATCCGACAAGACCTTCCCCACCCCACACAAGGATGGTACTCAATGTCTTGAGTGTACCACCCCTTTGCATGCTTTCGAAGGTGTGCATCGTAAGGTATCCAGTTTTTGCGAGCCTCATATCACCTGTGAATACATATGAAATAGATCTCAAGCCAACATGCTAGTTGCACAACAACATCCATTTAATCCAATGTCGGGCTAGTATGTCGACTAGGTTCATCAAGCATGTATCAACCATTTCCAAGCCACACTTGTCACTCTATTTAAATTTTCAGTTCAATAGCCAACATTTTCCCCAAGGGCATGTTTTCATCATCTCACCTGTCATGATTCCTAAAAATCAAACAATTACTAACATTGGCAATCGAATCAAAATATGAATTTGTAATTATGTTTTCCTGCAGAAATTAGATTTCACAACCGTGAGGTCATCCACATATTGTTTGGCTCTTATAAGTGGAATCATGTATCCCCTATCAATTTCCACATGCTGCCAAAACCTGGACAACCACACCTAGATTAACACAATTCTAAATCAGCCAAACAGTCAATCGTAATTAATAGCAAAATTTGAAATTTAGAAATATGTTCAGTTCATAAATTAAATTTCACTGTCATGAGATCCTTGACCCCATCTATGAGCATTACAAAATTGTAGGGAGTTATAAGGTAGTTTGGAAGTCACGACGGGTTTATTATGTGCAAGTTATTATATTGAGAGTAATTTGTAATTTGAGTATTGTACATCTTTTAAGCCAAATGATGGGGTCATGAAGACCACAAACTGGATAGGTTCCACTTGATGAATACCTTGATGCCCTTCAAAATCCTTGAAGCCTCTGCTTGTTGCTTGATGGACATTGTTGATGATATGGAAACCTAAGTGAATGATTGGGGCAAAGACTTACAACAACTTGGGGTCATGAAACCGTTGGATATGGTTGATTCATGAAGACCACACTCTTATTAATAAATTCCACTTCTACTTGTAATTGGTAAGGAAACCATGGAGAAGCTATTGAAACCCTTTTCTATGTCTATTGAACCCGTCTTGCAATACAATGAACTGAATACCTCTTAGAGCATACAAATGGTGGTATGCTGGATCTTGGAAATCCTTCTTGGAGGATTGGGTCTTGAACCCCCCCTCTCTGTCTCCCTACGCCTAACCTCCCTCTCTCTTTGTCTCTCCTCATGCCCCCCCTCTCTCTCTCTCCAATGTACCCTTCTCTCTATCTCTCTCTCTCCCTCCCTCTCTCTCTTTCCCCTCCTCCCCATAATATTTACTAATACCCTCTCACTCTCCCTTTCCCTTACTCCACTTACCCTTCTCTATGTCTACCTCAACCCCCTAACACCCCTCCCTTTTTCTCTTTCTCTCAACCCCTAATACCCATCTCTCTCTATCATTAACC
>LPNX010332136.1:34931-53915 GCA_001517045.1 Pseudotsuga menziesii
ATTTTTGTATTCAAAATGATTATTTGTAATGGAGTTATAATTTTTTGTACTTTATAACATTTATAACATTAATTTAAGAGGTTATAAGGGACTATAATATTTTTTTATTGGTCGAAGTGAGTTAAAATATTAAAGGTCTCCATTTTCTAGATTCTTAGTGATCCATGATTGGAAGGGGGTTATAGAGTTACCTCATGATATAAAAGGTATTGTAATTTTAGATGTTATTTAAACCAAAATTCATACAGATTTAATCTCTGAACATTACAAAATTGTAGGGAGTTGTAAGGTGGTTTGGAAGTCACAATGGGTTTATTTTGTGCAAATTATTATATTGAGAGTAATTTGTAATTTTAATTCTAATAATGTTTTCAAGTTTGGAGTTTGGGACTTTTAAGTGCTTTGAACATTATCAGAAGATACTTCAAATAATACATTTTTTTATATTGTGTCCTAAATCTGCTAAAAATTTAATAAGGTGGTCGTAGAATCTTTGTCTGTGTGCCTCGTCTATTGGTTCATGGTGGAATTTGACCTTGTGGCTATTGGTGCATCGTGGTATTTTTATTTTCTAGAGAGAAACTCTCTGACGTATAATGAACCAAGCACATGCACACTATTCTATAAAAATAGAAATACAAGAATAAAAGAAATAATATTATCAATCTAAGAAGGAAAGAAAAGGAAAGCCACGATTTGAACCTCACAGAAAATTTGGTCACAAATTTGACGCATAAAAATATTGATATTCTCAAAACTCATAATAACTTGATAAATAATGAATTGCATTTTTTCAACAAGATTCTAAAACCATACTTCTTCAACGTAATCCATTATTTCAATTAACATTTTTGGAAAGTGAACAAGAGGATATTGAGCACCATCTAGCTATGAATTAGTGATATGAATTTGATGAAGGCATTATGGAGATAAATAATGAATAGGATGAAAAAACTAAGATGATAGAAAATACCATGGATAAATAGACTAAGGAAGCTAAGGATATGTTTGAAACTGAAGGTGATTCTATAATACTTTAGGAAGAGTTGCAATTCAAGAGGAACAAATTTTGCCTAAGATATGACAAGACCAAGTTTGACTTTGTTCACATTCCTAATTAGTCCAAACTTGTGAAATTTGTGAGTATTGGATTTCTTGATGATGATTTACAAAGGCATATTATTGATAACAAGTTAGATGAAAGTACCTAAACTTGATGATCAAGATGAGTAACATGAAGAAAAGGATGATGGAAATGAAATTGATGATGATAATTTGGATGGGGTACCTAAATAGTGCCAACATTGTCACCAAGTTGGACATCATGAATTACAATGTGTGGATATTTAGCCATTGAATATATGCGGGAAAACAAACCACCTTGCACAAAGGTGTTGGAAGCGACCAAAGGTGAAGATAATAAAAAAAAGTAAATTTTGGATGGTTAGGTATGTGGCATCATACTTTGGAAGCCATGTTATTATAAAGGCCTTATCAATGGATTCATACATAGTTACATGGATGCTTGATCAACTAGGTTTCTTTTGTAGATGGACATGAATATTTTGATTTAGGATTTGATTATTCAAGGCATGAACGAGGCCCACTTTATCTATTATTTTCAGTTGGAAATCGAGTCTATAGATTCCACTCAAAGATAGTATGTGTTAGCACTCAAAATTTCTACGTAAACTTTCTATGTTCTTAATCCAAAAAAAATAGGAATTTTTGTTCGAGGGCACTCTTATTCATTCATCTTGGTAGAAGTTTGCATTCTACAATGAAAATTAGAAATGTTGAATATAAAGGTGCTGTATAATGACATTCTCACTCTTCAACATGCTACAAAATGAGCTACAATTTTGTAGAAAAAGGTTATTGTGGTAATAATTCAATGCTAAAGAATCAAACTCAATTATACAACAAAGGTTCAATTCTATTAGTATGGAAGCACTGTAGAATCCCATTAGTTTAATGGACGAGTGTCTCTTATCACAATCAATGACCTAGTTGATTAGGAACATGAAATGATTCATATACAATTCATTGAATGATTTATATTTCTTTTCTGAAAATAGGAAAAATTTTATTTCAAAAATGTAATTTAATCTCCACATCCATTTTATGTTTTGAAACACCTTATCAATATTTCATTCTTCAACTACCATATTGTATACTCAGTTATGGCACCCCATAAAGGTAGAAATCTAGTGCATTATTAGCCTCATGGGATGATACTCGATGTTTATCCTTGTAATACCCCTAGTTTTTACTTATATGAATTTGAACAAAATTATGTAAATGATATAAATATGTTACTATGTCTTCCTGGTGCGAAGCTCAATGGCAAGGCTCGACCAGTGAATGGATATGCATGTATGATGTAAATATTTTATTTGGAATTTGTGTTTGGCTTATCATGCCAATTGGAAATGGTTGCAAATATTATGTGCATAAATAATAAAATGGTCCAAGAATGGATTTGTAAATTGCACCAAAGAGGCTATGATTCCACTAGAAGGGAAGAGGAAAGAGGGGCCATGGGAGACCAAATCCTTGCTTCCATGTGTCAACACTAGAAATCACACAAAATTAGGTCATGTGCCTTGAATAAGCCAATTATCTCATTTTTTTGACTATTTTAAAATCATTGAATGCATGTGTTGGGTTGGTGGAAGAAGTCATCTCATGTTGTTATTGAAGTATGGGACTGACTACGCTTTTGTGATAGTTTTTTCAGTTGTAAGAAGTCAGTGTGAAGCTTCTAGGAGTCTTTCCTTCTACTGTCACAAGTTATGTTAATTGTCTTGTGACAATTTTCTCATACCTATTTGAGTCAATCCTCACTCACACACACTCTCAAGAAGATCTACACTACTCAAAGCTCTGTATTTTTGTTCATGACTTGCATAACCCAAAAAAATTGAACTTAGGGACATAGATGCAAATTTGGAAGGGAAAATCGATGGTTGTAGGTGAGCCGAGAGGTTGGGCGAGTTAGGGAGCCTTTCCCATTGTTTTCTCCTGCTAGTGGATGCTTAAGAATCCATGAATTGAGGCTATCGGTGGTTCTTTAGCAACCTTAGTAGGTTAGTCTTCTTCTGTGCACAAAGAAGTATCACTCAACAAGATGGATATCCAAAGAGAACTGTTGATCAGTGAAGGGGATTCATGATCCAAGTAGGCTGTTATGTGGGGAAGGTATTATGGAAGCCAAGGTACGAGAGTTGAGTGAGTTCCATGTAGAGATCTGAATGATATTTTTGCTACGCATAGGGAATATATCATGTTTTGGGACAAGAGAGAGAATCTTGTAGGTGTTTCCTTCATCCTGGTGGCCTCATAGCCCAGATTGTGGGTGGCCTCTGAATGTTAAAGAATATAGGTTAGCAGAGTTCCTATAGTTGGTGGAAAACTGCTCTTACACAACTAGTTTCTTGGATTTGGGTTGTTTAAATATAATTATTCTTATTTATTTGAATGTGAAATGATTTTAAATTATAGAAATAATGTTTATGCTTGTATATGCATGTTCATTGTGTGTGGGAAGATTTATTTTCCACTATGTATGGGTACTTATTTTTTGCACACGTATTTTATCTGTATGAATTCGTAATATGGGGGTTGGGGTGAAATTGGAGGCCCTGAATCTATGTAATGTTCCCTCTCAATAGTCAGATTGGGTAAGGGGGACGTTACAATCCTGAATGCAACCAAAAAAATTAGGATCTTTGTTGTTATAACTTCTTTCAATGTCTTCAAGGATATAACAAGCAATAAACATAGGTTTTTCAAAATATTTGATTGCTACCGGGCCATGCTTAGTGGATTAATTATCAGAGTATCTCAGGAATCAATAGCCCACATTTCTCTTTTATATATAGAAGGTGAGAGGTGGTTTATACAGAAGCAGTAAAAGACACATTGATTATTCTCATTATTTTATGGTTCTTATATTTTGGAATTGAATTCCAACTAAACCATAAGGAATCTTCCAAAATTGTTAAAAACTCCTTTGGGAGTGTGGTGATTTATCTTAATTGAGGGAAATTTTAAAATTTTTGCAATGGTCAAGGAGAAATTAGGGTCCATACAATACGAGATTTAGAAAAAAAATATTGCGATCATTTTTTATACACCGAGTCATCATCTAAATGTCTCGAGATCATGGATTTCAAATAATTTTACTTGAACTATCCTTAATTTCCTCCAAGAAATCATTGATGATTTCTATATTTAGTTTATTATCAAAATTTTATTCCACAAATCTTGTAACATCTTGAGTCTTTTAATTTTTATAAATTGGATAATTTGAATGTAGAAGGGAGTGGAATCTTTTCCTCTCAGAGGGACGTAGGAGGTCATAAGGAGCAATATTCCTATGTGTATATCTTCTCTAATATCCAATACAACAATGAATTTTCATGTTCAATAGTCATTTGCACATTGGTTAGAATGTGTATTTCTTCTCCTATGTTCGTATTTATTTTATTTAAATGCAAAAAAAGTTATTGTAGTGCATTAATTATCCTTCATAATTCAAATCTAATAACATTTATGATTCCATTTCTATTGCCTAAGTTTGCAAGTTGCTTTGAGTGCAAGATTTATATCTTCTAAACAATGTTTAAAGATCAAAATATCTTCTTGTGAATGTTAAGCTAACTTTACTTTGCATTCAAATTCCTTCTTCTTTTCTTTGTTTTATATTTGGTTTGATCTCTGAGTAAGATGCCAAGGAATTGTGAGACTTTTCCTTTTTTGTTAGATACCATTAAGCTTTAAATATAATATATTTTACTACCTTCTGGTATTGACCTACCTTTCAAAACTAAACAAATCTCACACTAATGTTATCCCAAGCTAAAGGTGTGGTAAACTTTCCCTTCAAGTAGTCAAATGCCAACTTTTAGTCCTAACATTTTTTGGTGTCATTTCTAGGGATGAAATTGAATATTTCCCCTGGGATAATGACCATGATTAGATATGAACTTCATGGTGATATTCATACACAAATTTGACTCGATATATTTCACCTAGAGGCTCCATGGGAAAAGAATCCACTGGAAAATTCACTAGTTCATATTGTCAATGTCATCTGATTCTCAAATGAATGCTATAGTAGTTGCAAGGTTTTCTCTTATAAATTTTTTTGTTGTCCATGTTTTTCCAAATGATGTTTGTATTATGGATGAATGGGAAATTTTCATTCCAATATTCATAGATGATAAAGACCACAACCCTACAGAGAATTTTTTTATGTTTCATGAACTTATGTATCCGTTTCGTATTCTCCATGAAGATGTGTAAATAAATAATTACTTATGTATTCCCTTGACATAAATTCTTGACAATGGTACATATCTATACCTTTTTCTAGAATTTTATCGTTGAAATAATTTCATTACATTTTCATAATCACTGTAAACAAAATTTTCCAACTAAGGTTTTATTTGAAAATTGTTGTGAAGAATTTCATTCAGGTTTTCAGCATAGAGAAGAGTGTTCTTATAACAACGAGGAAGATGAATTTACTAATGAAGAACTTATCCAAGATATTAATGTTGATATATGTAACAATTATTCAGAAAATTATTTTAGTTATTCACATGATCAAGGTCATATTGATCTAGATTCTTATGAGAAGTTAGTGTTTATTAAAGACCACATATAATCAGCAATTGAAGAAGTAGAGATGGTACATCCTCATGCTGCTACTTTGAATTATTTTAAAGAATTTTATGTCTATATGAGCATAATCAAACTAATTGTGAATTAGTTACCCCAAATTATAATGAAGTTCATGTTATTGAAGAATCATTTCAAGAAAACTAGCAACTTGTTTTTAATTATGATCATCATTTTTGACAAGAAACAAAGGTTTTTATGATCCACCTATCTATGATGAGTATAATGATCTCGATGATGATAAATTACATGGGAATATAGAGGCATTTTCTTTTACTAAAGATTCTTATTAGCAGTGTCAAGAAAACAATCATATCATTGTTAATGACAGTTAAGCCATATATGATGAGTATGAAAAATATTTAGAGCATATTTCTATTCCAACTTGGATAGAAATTTACAGAAACCAACATTTTTATGATATTTATGCATCTTATTCATTAGAATATGATGAGGTATCATAATAGTTCACAAATATTTCTTTCCCCTCAACAGTTGAACACGAGTTTCAAGAAATGGGTGAATTCACATTTGGCATTCTTGAAATAGAATCTAAATAGATAGTTCATCAGAATGAAGGTTTTATTAAGCATGATGTGTCTCCTATTGGTATTGATGAAATTGTGTTGCATATTCTTCATTCTTATGATAATATTGTTATTTTGGATGCTACTAAAAAAATTATACCCAAGAAATTAATGAACAGTTTTAAGGATTAGTTGTTCCCCTATTTGTAACAAAATATATGATGTTTATAAGTTGTTCAAAGGAGCATAACATGATCATAATATTTCCAATGGATCGAAAATTGCATAGAGTTTTTTTTTTTAAACTCAGTTGGAGTTTTTTCATGATCTTCAAGAGCCAATGGAAATTTACATGGAGTCAATTTTTCTAAAGGTTCTAAATATGGTAGGTTTTGATATGCTACTCACTTGCAGTAATGAGTATATATTTTCCATGAAATTTATGTTGTTGATGTTCTATTCTTTTGGAAAAAAAGGTGATCATTTCATTAGTGAATGATTGATTGACTGCATTGGAAATATTATATTGCTTGATAAAATAATGGATTGATTAGTGTAGAGAGTTGTCCATAAATAAGTTTTGTTTTCCAATTATTTCCTTTTCAACATTAGAGGAAATTTCAACTTAAAATGGGCCTTTTAACTTTAATTCAAATTCCATGTCATCATGTGTTAGCCAATGAAATTCCTTTAAATTTGAAATAACATATAGGTCTTAAACACTTTTTTAATATAAATTTGGGGATAGGTATCATAAAAAAAACTACCTCTTTTGTTTGTATTTTTGACATATCTCCCCGTGTTTTTAGTCAAATTTCGATCAGGAGAGCTCGTTGGATGTGGAATTTAATTTCACATCCAACGAGTACCCACTCAACATACTTTTGATGGACCCTGCTACCCCAAAAACAAGAAATACTTGAAAAATGTTATGATGATGTCATCATCACATTTTTCAGGTATTTCCTATTTTTGGGGTAGCGGGGTCCATCAAAAGTATGCCGAGTGGATACTCATTGGATGCGGACTTAAATTCCGCATCCAACAAGCTCTCGTGATTGAAATTTGAGTAAAAACACGGGGAGATATGTCGAAAATACAAACAAAAAAGTAGTTTTTTCTTTTCTACCTCCAAAATTAATAAATATTATTTTATTATTTTAACTAATATTTTATTATTTTTTTTAGGAGGCCCATTTTGAGTTGAAATTTCCTCTAATGTTTGGTTTGGCGTGCATTAGACTAGATGAAATAATGACTCCAAATCCCAATATAGACACTCGTGCAAAGCATTGTAGTTTTTAGTTTGGTTAGGTATGACTTGTTTAATAGATTGTTTTACATTATGTGGTTGGTTATAGTTTTCAGAGTAGTGTTGAAGAATTCAAATGATGGAAGGAAATTTGGGTGGTCTATGGTTCTTATCTCTGAATAGGGAGGTCATTATTCCGATATGGAGCCATTGTTAGCACTCTAAATTACTACCTAAATTTTCCATGTTATTGAGCCAAAATATGTGGGAAGTTTTGTTAAAGGGAACTCTCATTAATTAATCTTGTCATACCTTTTCATTCAGCAGCGAAAATCATAAATTTTAAATATAAAGGTGTTGCAGAATGATATTCTCATTCTTCAACACACTACATAATGAGAAGCAAATTATTAGCAAATGTTACTATGGCAATAATTTGATGTTGAAGAATCAAACTCAATTATACAAAAAGGATTAGTTCCCTTATTATAAAATAACTGCAAGATCCCCTTGATTTAATGGACATGTCTCTCTCACCACAATCCATTACCCAACTAATAGGAACATGCAATGATTCCTGTGCAATTTATGAAATGGTTTATATTTCTTCCCTTAAAAAGCAAATATTGTTATTTTATCTCCACATCCATTTTATGTTCTGCAATACCTTATTCATCTTGCATTCTTCAACCACCATATTGTATACTTACTTATGGAACCCCATAAAGGAGGAAATACAGTGCATCATGATCTTAATGGGGTGATACTAGATGTTGATCCTGAATGCAAAAAAGAATTTAAGGATGTTGGTTGTTATGATTTATGTCAATGTCTTCAAGGATATAACAAGTATGAAACATAGGATTTGTTGAATATTTTGATGGTTACCAATTCGTTCTTGGAGGAGTTATTATTAGAGTATATCACGAATCAATATCTCACATTTCTCTTCTATCTATAGAATGTGAGAAGTGGTTCAAGAAGTAATAGTAAAATACAAATTGATTTTTCCCGTCATTTCTAGGTATCATATTTTGGGATCGAATTTCAGCTAAACCATAAGGAATATTCCAAAATGGTTAAAAACCCCTTTGGGAATGGGGTTATTTATCTTATTAATGGGAATTTTCCAAAATTTTGCAATCGTTTGGGAGAAATTTGGGTTTGTTTCAAGAAACATTTTTCTAGAAAGTTTCTACTGTCAGTTTTCAAAAGCTGAGTCATCATCTAAGAGTCTCCATATCATGGATTTCAAACAATTATACTTCAACTATCCTTAATTTCTGGCAAGAAATGATTGATTTTTTTCTACATTTAGTTTATTGTTAAAATAGTTTCCAAAAATCTTGCAACAACTTGAGTGATGTAATTCTCATCAAATGTATGATTTGAATGTAAAAGGGCGTGGGGGATCTTCCTCTTAGAAATATGTAGGGGGCATAAGGAACAATATTTTTATGTGTATATCTTATCTAGCATCCAATACAATAATGAATTTTCATGTTTCAAATATCATTTACAGATATGTTGGACTGTGTATTCTTCTTCCATGTTTGTCTTTCTTCTACTTCAATGCAAAATAGTTATTCTAGTGCATTAATGATCCTTCATAATTCAACTCTAATAGCAGTTATGATTATTTATCTATTTCCTGAGTTCGAAATCTTCCTTAAGTGTACGATTATTATCTTTTAAACAATTTTTACATATCATAATATCTTCTTGTGATTGTTAAGTTTCCTTTCCTTTACATACAACTTCCTTCTTACGATTTTCATTGTTTTATATATGGTTTGATCTATGCATAATATGCCAATGAATTGTGAGACTTTACCCTTTGTGTTAGATACACTTAAGGTTTAAATCTCAGATGTTTTCCTATATTGTGGCGTTGAACTACCTTTCAAAACCAATCAACTTTCACACTAATGGTATGCAAATCTCCACATGTTCAAAACTTTCCCTTCAAGAAGTCAAAAGACAACTTTTAGTGCTAACATTATGGTTAACCTTTTCTACTTTCAAGGGGGTATTTTTACATCATTGGTTTACAAGTCCTAAGACTAATCACCTTTCACTTGTCAAGAGATAAGATATTGATGATGTCAAAATTTAAGTTTCAAAGTCTATTTCTAGTTTTGAGAATTCCTTTTTACCTTAATTATGTAATTAAATAATAATCGATAGAAGTATGCATATTATAAAGTGTAGTTACATATATAAATTTGTTTTGGTTTCCTCTCTGTCACCCTAAAAGATATGATGATGGATCGGGGATTGATTGAGTATTAGATGATGGACAAATGATCAATTAACGATTTGATGATGTCGTCATAAGTGAATTACATAGATTTTTTGAATTGTTAAGATATTTTAGGAGTTGATGATGTTTTGATGGATTAATGAGATAATGGTTTGGATGGATGGTTTGCCACTTTTTAACAGTTTATGGATCATTTAGCATTCTTAATGGACATTTCTCATCAAGATTTGGAGAACTACTAATATACTAATAGTTCACTTGGTTTACTTCTCAAAAGATTTTTGGAAGTATTATGATTCATACACAGTTTTTACAAGATACAGGATTTCAATGTCGATCAACACTTTCTTTTGTTAGTTGGTCTATTGATATTTTTTTATGTGTCAATATTCAAAAGCTTCATAGGATTTAGAATTCATAGCTAAGGTATTTTGACCATACATAGGGAAAATTATTCTTCTACATTATCTCTTGGCACATTGGTTTGTTAGGGATTTTTATGGATATGGAATGTGTTGGATTTCCATCTAATTCACTTCTCACCATGATTTTATCTCATGGTTTTTAGGTTCAGTTCATTGAACACTTGGAGGATATCTATCTCATTTGTTGCAGATTCAGTTTTCCATATTTTATTTTCATCTACCACTTTTGGTGATTTTTTAGGAAAATCTTAATCGAAACTCATGAGGTTTTGGACCATGAGTATCAAATCAAAGAATTGGATATGTTATCAAATTTTTCAGTAGTCTTTTTTGATAGCTGGTACACTTTTATAGACTTATGCTTAAGGGTGAGGGGGGATGTTAGCAATTTGTCTCTAATCATTAATTCCTAAACCACCTTGTTGTTATCTTGGGTTATTTATGAGGATAATTAAAGGTGGTTATTGGATATTGTACTATAAATGTACATTATTTGTGACTACATAATTAATTCCACTCTCACTTTTTCCCACCAACTCCTTATTTCTTAGTTGTTTTTTATCTTCTTCATCTTTTTTATTTACATTAGCCACAACTAATTTTGGATTTGTTTTGGATCCTTAATCTCTTTATTATTCAAATGTTTAAATTGACTCTCCAAATTTCCAAATTGATTTTGCTTTAAAAAGTATAAAGATCATTTTCCACTTTCTACCTAACTTGGTGAAGTTGAACTCCAGGATGTTCATGTTGATTAGATTTATGGTGTTGAGCAATCAATTTTATCCATCCTTTGATAAAAGAACATAATCATTGGGGAATTTCCTTTTCCCTTTGTGAAATAACCATTGGAAAATGAGAAAAAAAATTCTTTTCTTGCATATGTTAGAGAATGCATTTGAATGATAGCATATGAATTTGTTCTATATCAACAAGCACCAATGATTCTATTTAATATTTCTTTTAAATATTGGGTTGGTGACAATTAGGGAATTGCGCCTATGTTTTCTACAGTGTATTATATTATATCATAAATGATTAAGTCATTAATCTATTATTATTTTTTAATTGTAGATTGGATTCCCTCACATATGGATCCTCTAGTGCAAACATGGTTTTTTTGTTTTCAATATGCTATAGCGTATCATCCTTTTGGAGATTATTTGTAATATTTGTATTGTGTATGTTTGTATCTATAATTTGGCCTTGATCTTTATGAATAATTCCTTTTAAAATGTTAGTTCATTGTTTTGCTTGTGCTTCACTATTAAGATTTTTTTGTTTTTGTTTTTTTTCTCGTTTTCATATTTTAATTTGTAGATACTAAGTGGTTCTAATGTTTGAAATTGAGAGAAATCCTTTGGCTAGTGTAGGTATTAGTTTATTGGTTTATAAGGTATGACTATTTTTTGTTATGGGAAATCCACTAGGAAGGTGTGACATTTGTAATTAAAAGGTGAATTATTCACCTATACAATGGTTTTAGTTTTCATTATTTGTGAATAGCTGAAATTTATGGACAGAATTAACAACTACCATACCAGGTACGACATTTAATGCAAGATGATTTTTTTTTGTAATCATTTTATTGATCTAATGAGCATTTCTTTTTGTCCCTTAAACAAACCATATTAATACAATATACATCTAGGAAATGAAAATACATATTGATGTCTTAAAGATAAATATTAAGTAAAAGCGAAGGATATTATCCCTTATAGTTAGTCTGTAGGAAGTGTTCCAACTATGTATTGGGAAACATGACTTCCTTGCTTAATAATTGGAGTTTTGAATAGTGCAATACTATTTGATGTATTTGTTATTTACCCAATTAATAACACATAATTTTGGCATGCACAAGGTATAATATTTATAGGTTCTGGTTTTCAAATAGTATGTGGTAGTAAATCAATCATCATATATTGGATACCTTCGATAGAAATCAACTATGTTCTTTGTTTTTGCAAAATGTTTGAGAAATTGGTAGGGTAAATTTTCTTGTAATTATAATGCATATGAGGAATTATGCTTGTTATGCTTTTATTCTACTATATCTTGAGTAAAATATGAGACTTGTGATTTATAGTGAAATTTATTTTTTTAATTCTATCTCTAATTTATAATGATTGATTATGCAAAAAAAATTTAACTATTGCGTGATAGAGATAATCATGTATAAGAATTGTTCATGGATAGGGAATCAAGTTGATTATCTCCTTAAACCACAAGGTCCGTTTTCGGACCAACATGAAATCTCAGTAACACTTACAGAATCTTCCCAATAATTCTTTCATCCAATGACACATTTAATACTTTTAGCATGCATACCTTTTGTCAAATAATAAAGGAAACAACAACATTTTCCATAGTTGTAAAAATAAATTGTTTCTACCCATGGACATATATATTTTATTTATTAAGCTGATTTTTTACATTAAAAGAAATATTTGTTATTAATTTATAAGAGAGATGTAGAACCCCATATAAATTTGTAATACTTTTTAAGTAAATAGAGAATGACGCTTTAGCAATTAATTATTCAACAGATCCATCTCTATATAATTAAACTTAACATTGTTGAGGTGTTATCCTTGTAAAATATACTACTATGTGCTATTAGGATTTCTATAAGGAGCCCTTCATTTTGTATTTTTATAACAATAATATTGAGGTCAACTTGACTCAAAATATCATATGCATAACCTTATTCTTGAAATTCTTTGCTGTAGATGATGATATACATGCTCTACCCAAAGACCCAAATGAAATTATGTATTTTGATGAGACTAGAGGAAGAAATGGGGATGAAGAGCATTTTTTTGGAATCGGGAATTTTTTTCCTTACATATGGTGATAGTCTCTCATTATTACTTGCTGGCATATCAATTACAGTTCTAAGAGAGAGGTTGTTGATGGATGTTGGGGAAATTGTAGCCTTTTTTACTAGTTTATGGGTTTATTTGGATGACCTTGATAATGTGTAGTGGTTTCTTCTTGTAATAAAATTAACATCTTTAAATAATGGAAAAAATGATAGTGCTCTATAAATGTCGTTGAATTTTAATGTTTATTTTAAATTTGGGTCTTAAATTTTTACAATAAGATATTGTGGATATACTATTACATATAATGGTAGAGTGTTATAAGCCATTAGAAAGGGAAAATTGTAATGAAGCTTTTGAAACTAGGTAAATAAGCATTTTGGATGGTCAAATAAAAATAAATATAGAACTGCCATTTAATTAAGGGGGACAATTGAAAAAATCAAAATATAATGAATCGTAAAGGTCATCAACTTGATGCTTGGATTGGTGGAGGTTTTTTGCGTGAAAATGGGGAACACTTTTTTGGCAACTTGCAAAAACATATTTCCTAGAATGCAAGCTCAATCGTCATAATTTTGAGCTCTTAATCAAGATTTTTCCAATAGCTCAATTGAGGGTTTAAATAACACTTGTTTAAACCCTTGATCAAGGGTATTTGTCAACATAAAAATATAATTTATAGTAGAAATAGATATTTTACTTAGCTAATAGTTATTCTACATAGGTAATAGTTATTTGTTTACTTGACAACTAATCACTATTTTACTTTTCCTCTATATTTAATCGATTGAGCTATATTTTTTTTAAACAGAAATTGGAAGTATTTTGTATTAAAATATTGAGCACAACAATGTTATACCGAAGTGGTCATTTTAAAAAATTAAAGAGATATTCTACACATGTCTTTAATATTTCATCCAAAATATATTCCCGTTGCTTTCCAAATAGCAAAGAAAATCCTAGTCGAGCTTCTATTAAAAACTATAAATGGAGTGCCATAGACTCTTACATATTGGTTATAGAGAAAGACACAAAGAAACATAATATTTTATATACGAGCAAAAAATATGGTCTAAGAATATTTCAAGTCTATCTATATGGCCCTTGGAGGGGTTAAGTGACCGAATTGTCGTCCACAGGTTGAGTTGTCTCTAAGACTCATAGAGAAAATTTTAGGGGAGAAATTTAACCCATGGGCTAATTTTGGACCCTTTTTTCCAAAAAACAGATTCACCAATTTGACAATTTTTGAAAGATAATTCACCCAAATTCCTTTGGATAATTTTTTCATACTCTAAAAATTGCCAAAATTGTCCAAAACCTATATAAAGTCCTTAGAAATTTGAATTTTTTTACAAAAAGTTACCAAAAATTTATGGTTGCAAAATTAATAATTAGTAAAGTTCACCAAGGTTTATACAGTTTCAGAAAAATATGAATCCTTAAAAATTTCCCTATCCGAGAGTGAGTTTTGTTTGAATCCTCTATGAAGCAATTGCAGAATTCACTGAAGGTCATGTGAACATCCTCTATTAGTGTGAGATGTTCCCTCATATTGCCATATATGTTATTGATATACGACTCCATGCATTCTACCCTACAACTATTATAGCTTTCTTCCTATTTCAGCCCTATTATCCTTTGTAAGACACCATCAATTCCTTCTTAAACAACCCTTAACAATTTTAAAATCTTCCATATTTCCTCTCTAATTGATGAAAATTTCCCTTCAAGATGCCATTATCATAGAGCTATCTACTGGAATGCCACCCTGGTTCTTCTCCTCGTGAACATACACTTCACCCAAAATTTGATATTCCCCTAGAAAGAAACTTCCTACCTAAACAAGGAGATGGAAAGATGTTGGAAATATAAGGAGACGTCAACACAGTGACCTCCCTTGGAAGCACTAATGATGCAAATGGAATCCATTTGGCGGTGAGAAGTAGTGAAAGTATGGGACTCACTTGTGTGATCCTACAAAAAAAAATGACGATGATACTAGGACCAACAACCGAGAAAACACATTTATTCCCCTTGCCTATTGTCCCACCACCTAAAAACCTTATGGGTCAGTTGTTCTTCCACATGTTGGAAATGAGGATGGCATTGGAGAGAGGCCTACCTCTTGGTCAAAAGCTATGGCCTGGAAAATTCATAAGATAACATTGAGTTCCATGTCGGATACAAAATTCATACTTCTAATCCTTTCTCGAGACGCCGGAGGATCCCTTTTGCCTCATAATAATGGGGGGATATCATAAATTTCTATGTCTCCTTGTTCTAGAAGGACCCCTTGATTACACTTTCAATATTTATTTTAATTATTTCACACCTAATGTGCATAAATTTCACTCTATTAGGGAAGAGAAGGTGCATGATGCATTTCTGAATTCTATTTCATATCTAGGGGCATTCCTTAAAGGGATTTCTCTTTTTTGGTATCACAACTCTGGATTCTCCAATGACTAGGAGGGGTGGAAGATCAAGAGCGGATGTGATATCCATTCCTTTCATTAGAGCTAGACATTCTGCTAGGTTGTTGGATATTTCCCCAATCCCCAGGCATAAGACATAATGATTTTTTCCTCAGGGTCCAAGACATCTACTCCCACACCTGCCACCCCTACTCGATCGAACTATATAGTACAAAGAGTTATTTTAAATTGAAATATTTATTGGGTGGCTTATTAAAAATTAAATTTTGGGATGAATTAACAAAAGTAAGGATATTCTTTAATATGCTAAGGAAACATTTTGATAAAAGTAGCATAAATAAGAATGAAGAATACATACATGCAAAACACAATACATGTAAAACTAAGTTTTACCCTTGAAACCATTTACCACATAACTAGGCTTGACCGAAAATATATCATCTATCACCCTATGACCCAGTCGATCCCATCAAGACAACCAAAGTGAAAGCTTCATAAGGCATTTTACAATGGATTTCTCCAATCCTTTAAATATAATTCATCTCATCATATACCATGGGCCATGAATGACTAACAATAAACATGCGTTAAGATAATTACTAAAAATAAAAGAGGAGGCTGCTTGAATAATTTTGTGATGGTGTTAATTAATTCTTTAAATATAGTTAATCACATAAAATATCATGGGTTAATAAAACCATGGGCCATAAATAATTAATAACAAATATGTGACAAACTCAAATAATAACCTTATTAAAAAAGTTTTAAAATGATAATTAATTAAAGCATGCATTTGAATGTTTAATAAGTTTGTTTTAAACTTTCAAAATACTATGCCACATTAAAGTAATAAAATAATATTATCTAGAAAAGAATAAGCTTAAAACACATATTCTTCAAAAGGGTTCCTCAGATCTCAATATATAAGTTAGCTCGATCAAATTATTTTAATAAGACGATAAATCCCTCCATCAATGGTTTGATTAACCCTCGAATGAGGTAT
Source organism: Pseudotsuga menziesii (assembly GCA_001517045.1). Taxonomy (NCBI): domain Eukaryota; kingdom Viridiplantae; phylum Streptophyta; class Pinopsida; order Pinales; family Pinaceae; genus Pseudotsuga; species Pseudotsuga menziesii. Next base: position 51,353 of record LPNX010332136.1, read on the forward strand.
TTTAAAAAATGTTAAAACCCTTGCTTGAGGTATTTTAAGAAGTTGAAAATCCATCGATTGAGGCATTTAGAAATATGTTGGTAATTTTATTGGCCTCTTTGAAAGGAATACACCCTATCAGTAATTTCACCTTAAGAAGGGAATGTGATGCCACTCATCAATTATTCCTCTATCCTCTAGTATATGACTTATATGTTTTTTAGTTGTATGGTAATTTTTTCATTTTCTTTTAAAACACACACTTAGATCCTATCCACAATTTAGAAGGAGCTCAAACAAAAATCAACAATGTAAAAAGTATACAACCAAAAGAAATAAAAAAAAATATAGGCCCACATCGATGTGTCGTCTTCAAAATGGTATTTTTGGTATTTCAATTTATGTAAATAGTAGGAAAAGGGTTAATACATGCAAATGTACACAAGAAACTCAAGAAATGAACTTTCTGACGAAAGAATAGCAGTCAATATATTTGAATGGTATTGCAAGTTGTATGTTTTAAGATGTTTGTTTGTGAAAATTAGGCATTTTTTTAATGTATTGGACATATTGTCCCAACTTTATAACCATGGTTTACCAATAAATGTAACAATTATATATTGAGATTTTGATTATTGTGGACCTTTATATTATCTTGTTTTGTACAACAAAGGATCTCTTAATCATATATAGTAAAATGAGTTTCTTATTCTATTGTATTACCCAATGTTGTAAAATGTTATATTGTTGATTAAATATATGGATGATTAAATATTAAAATGAATAGATGTTAATCCATGATTTAACACATTAATACAATCATTATAAAAATGTAATAATTAAAATTCAAGTATCAATATTTTTTATAAAAATTATTTGGTTTTTGTTATGAGTAATTGAAAAAGAATTAAAATAAATATATTGGTGCATTGAATTTATTTAAACTCACTAAAGAATGCGGGGCATATATAAATAATTAACCCTAAGGTTCATTTTACGTTGTCAGAAATGACAAAACAATGTTTTTTATCCAATAAACCACCTCAATGGTTCTCATCATTATCAACACATCAATATCATGGTGCTTAAGTGATAATCAAATTGGTGTGTTATATATATGATATCCATTGTTGCTATTATGTATATAATTGAACCAAAGTACACAAAAAATGGAAACGCAATAGTTGTTATCATCATCATTAAATTTATAAGACAAAATGATGTGTATTGTGATATCATAAAGACAATAAGTTAATGTAAGTTTTCAACATTTGGACATTGGAAAGAAGGAGATCCAACTACCCTAAATATTTTTTAGTCCATATGTGGTAAGTCCAATGTAATGTCCTTGTTGCATCACCTTAATTTTTATGATTACGATTGTGTACTGGACTTGCTTCTGGTGAGGAGCTCAAGCCCAAGGCCCCATCAGAAGCGAAAATCGTGCAACTTATGAAAGTTAATTTCCTAAGTGATAAGCTTAGGAGACTTAATATTTCAACGAAACTTAAAACGACTAGAAAATAATCCACTAGGGAAGGGAAACAATAAGAGGAAACTCAGAGGACGAATAAAAGTAACGGGGTATCATTGCAGTCTTGATGAGGGAACCCTGCACTGTCCTCACCTTTGACCTTAAACCACTTATTTGTTTTCTCACATGCTTAATTGGTATCTTACTTTTGTGGACAAGCAAGCCTAGGGCTCGGTCATGACGAAATTATCACATAAAGTGGGCATTTAACTACAACATATAAATTATAAAAGAAAATTGAAATATGGATTTAGGAGGAATAGAAACCCTCACACCTTTAAAGTTACTTCCACCCCCCATAGTCAAGGGTATCGGAAGGTAGAAGACATGCATATTATATATGGGTGATTCCATGAAGATGGGTAACACTTTTTGGCCAAATTTGGCGATGAAAACCTGATTTTTTACTCATGTGCTAGATAGAAGCCCTCAAAACGCATATTTGCCATGTGAATTTTGACTTGCAGTAAAAAAACAAATTGTAGAATATTATGTTGGCTTCATAGTGATATTTTTTTTAAAATATTCCGATGTCATTTAATGTGTGAATTTTTGCATTTAATGAACTGTGTGACCTTAAAAATTTGAAGAAGCTAATAAGTGGCTTGTGTCCACATAGAGTAATTCAATCTTGCATTAATAATTTAAAAAAAATAAATATACGAGCATGATCTACATAAAATGCAGTGTGATGTGCATATTTTTTTGTTAATTATTTTCGCATTATACAATTATTTATTATTTTTCGAAAGTGACCACATTCGATTTCAGCATCGTTTTAAACACATATTTGTCCACGTAAAGGAATTTTTTCTATTTTTTCAAAAATTGAAAAACCAAAGATACCCTTTTGAAGAGGACACATCGATATGTGATGTGTGCATTTTAAAGAATTTTTTGGCTGTGTATTTTTAACTCTGCGTATTTTTCTTTGAGATGCTTCGAAGTAGCAGTGTGGTTTTCTAAGTATAAGTTTTAGAAGTAATTAAAAAATAAATTGCATATGAATGCCAAAATGCGTGTATGATACCTCAATGGATAGAAGATTCG
>LPNX010332136.1:54152-92933 GCA_001517045.1 Pseudotsuga menziesii
ACCCATTACCAGTTTGTCAGTCACGTTTTAAGGAGGCAATAATTTTATGGCATTAACTATTGGGAAGCTTAGACTGTGGAGAGGTTATTTACCTCACTCATAGCCACCATTTGTGGAGACGTTATGGGAATTTGTAAGCACCAATATTGGAAGCACTAGGGTTTTGATGAGGATAAATTTTGGCTGTGGGAGTACTAGAGGGGGAGTCTTTACACTCTTTTATACTCGCCCGTTCTTTATTTTGTGGGTGGGGGTTTGCTTCCTAGGATGGCTCGGCTGAGACTGCATAGTACCGTGGAATTGATCTGCAGGTCGAGAAGAGGACGACCTCTGGGTTATGGAGAACAAACTATGCACTTTGATGAGGGGATGACTGGGGAGAATCGTGGCGAGTGGAGGACAATCCTGTCAATAGATCGGGCCAGGTAAATCACTGTTTGTGGTTTTCAGTTTGGGTACTCTTTAGATATGGAGAGAAAATTGTTGAGGTGAAGTGCCGTCGAAAGGTTGGATTGGTAAAAGGTCTGGTTATCTTACAAACTCCTTTTAGAGCCAGATAAGGTGGATATAGTTCAATCGTATGGTTCTAATCCCCTCTTTTGTCTCACGCATGTGGTTTCAAACTAGTAAGGATACCTCTACAGCTTCATAGATGCTTGTCGTAAGGAAAACTGGTATTCTGTTTTTCGCTTAGGGTTGCACTCGGTTTTAAGGACAAGTCATTTTTCGCTCAGCTCTATGGATTCCCTGGATGGCGAGTGAGTTCGCAATTCCTTTTCCTTTACACATGTTAAAAAGTGCAACCGTGAGCTCGATTGCACCGGCTGCAAGTTCTTACTGTGGCCACTATTGTAGATCTAAGTCTACTACATTTTTTTGGTTGGCAATCAGATTTATAGGTTTCAATATCATATGTAAGACTATATTTTTCTTTTATGAAAAGCGAACCTTGTGCCTATGTTTCATAAATTAGAATCCTCTAAATATAGTGGGCATCGCTAAGGCTTAGACCCTAATAGATTGGTAGAATGAAGGCCAATACTAATCACACTTCTCCTCTTAGAGTATAAAACATGATGCTTTTAACATCACCGTCTCTCCTTTTCACTATTTGCTCGGTATTTCTCGGCAAAAATTTATATCAGTTTGAGAGTACCGAAATCTTGAAAAAAACGATGAACCCTGGCACGCTTTACCATCAATGGAGAGCATCGCTTGTACTCTTATTGTAAAGGATAACCCTTTTATCTTAGCAATCTGTGCATAACATCTTTAACCATTCATGTGTGGCCTTAAGGAAGAATCAGCCCACAGTTTTTTATTTGTGTTTTGACTTAAGTAGAGGTCCCTGCATGCATTGGCGGTGATCTTTGATTTGAGAGGTTGACCTTTTATTTTATTTTTTATATAATCTTACTGAGAGAGTTAAGGGAGTAATATTTTAATTGAAGAGGCCCATCTCTTTTATATTAAATAAATCATTTAAGTCCATACATGAGTTATGGTTCTAGAATGTATAAGCTAGTTGGATATCAACATACTTTAAGCCAGATGTTAGAGTTTCCTTTCTACCTGTTTTTAGGTTTTAGCACTATGTTACTAAGGGCTAGATAGTTAAGCTCTTTATTTAAATATAAGGTTTGAGCATCCCTTGTCCATGATTGAAAGGCTTTGTTATAAGGCTGACTTTTGTGATACCTATGAAAGAGAGATAAGGAAATAAAATACCAGCGAATGTGCTGCGGACTTGTAACCCTCTTGAAGAGTAAAGTAATAAAAGGATTAGCAATTTTGGTGGATGTAGCCCTTGGATAGTGTGAACCACATATTTTTGCATCTTGTCTCTTATTTGTACATTGTATTTTGTTTGATGCATTTAATGATGTCTATTGAGTAGGATAACTATTACTAGCTGATTTAACGATTTGTGCGAACAAGGCTGAAAGCACTAACAAAGGCCATGACTTTCTGGAACTAATAAATGGGAACAAAAAATGTTTAATATCTCACTTGAAACAATAGTATGAACCAGAATCGAGTAATGTAGCAATGCAGAAAGTAAAACTTTGATTGTTAGTGCCACCTTATGCATGCATTAACGGAATTTGTGACATAGGATGGAAATGACCTTTTATTGCTGATAAAAAGGTAGCAATAGAAAGGGTACATTTCATTTTAGACTCATGTTTCCTTAAAATGACCAACACACTCTTGATGATTATTGTTACAAAGTATGTAGTATTAATCATTTGTCAAATTTCATTAGACATGATTCATGACATCTCATTGGTGCACTGTTTTTAAGAGATATCAGTAGAGCATTATTTTTTACGGGAGGAAGTCCCTGATGCAAGAAGAATATATGGAAACTTTGTTGTTGCTAATTAAAAGTAGCATGGCAACTCAGATGGGCCGCTTGTAACTAATTATTAGGAAATAATACAAGATGAAACCGTTTGGTGGACGTAACCCTGAGTTTGGGGTGAATCACATACATTGGCGCCTCTATGGTATTTTGTCTATATGGTTATTTTTCTTTATTGTTCCGTGTATTGATCATTGTTGTTACATGTCCATTTTCCTTGTATTGTTTTGGGTACTTGTAGTGTATAAAATACTATAGAAAGATCATCAACACTGTGATAAAAGAAATGCTTGCAAGGTTATAAATAAGAATGGAATGTTGCCACCAATGGAATTAATTTATTAAGTTGTATAGAGTCGAATGTGGAAAAAAAGCTAGAATTATGGATGTTGGATCATTGCCCATATGTTCACTAATATTCACAACATGGATCTTAAAAAGGACTAAAATGGATAAACTCACTTGTTATTTCAGAGATGACTCGTTTCATCTTGGTAACTAACACCTTTTTGTGGTCGACTTACAGTATGTTTCGTTGTTATCATTCAGGGTCTTAAGGTATTATTTTCAAAGGTATGAGTACTCATTTAAGGATAATGACTTCATAAATTTTATAAGATAAATCTCCTCTTCATGTATATTACAAGTGATAAAGTTAGAAAGAATGGTTGTGTGTGCATGAAAAAGGTTGGAATTTCTGAATGCCAACATTAACCTTGTAAATGATTCAAAGTGATCGAGTTAACACCGTTGATTCTTGATATTTCAGTGATTCAGTTCATAATATGTTTAGTTTGTACCTTTCCATTGTGCTATATCTCATTGAGGATGGTTGATAAAAGAAACATTTAAGTACTACAAAGAAAACAAAAGGAAACAAATTTTTTTTACCCCTTTCTCACCCATAATAGAATCAAGGTATAAGAGGTATGTTACATATGGTATCAGAGCCAGCTACAACACTGGACCCTTAAGAATGGGATAACATGATAGTTTTGTAGGATTACACTTGGAATAAATTGCGGCAGTTCATACTCTCTCATGATTTCATCTTTTACAGAAGAGTTCACAGAAGGGGGAAAGTGCCAAGCTTCGAATTCTGGTCTTTATTGTGGCATACATTTGAGTTCCCAGTGATTGTGTGAGCCAGGGTTGCTATTTGCATAGCAGTGAATCCGGTAATGTATCTCTCAATTATTTTATTGAATGGGCTTATGAAATAGATCTCGAACAATGCAAGTGAATTGACTTATTGTATTTTCCTTAAATTATATGGAAAAATAAACCTAAGTTTTATGTTGATTTGTATTTTTTTTCTGAAAAACTAGAAAAAACGCAGCCATTAACTATATGTTGAATTTCTTCTAGTGCTTTGCTTTGGCTGCTAATTCCTTATGGAAAACGTTTATTTCAGCATTGTAAAAAACTAGATCCATTAACTGAATTGAGATCCTGTGTGTTTGTTAAAAATATTTGAGTTTTAATTTGAAGAACCCAATCAACTGGATAGTTGAAATCGGTGTGGATTTTCAGCTTAGGAACATATCCCTTTTATTAATTTGAGATCCTGTAGGTTTTGTTTCAAGTCATTGTGTTTTCAACTGAAGATCGCGATTGCCCAAAAGGTTGAAAAATCGCTGAGTATAACTATTGGGTATTCTTTTAACATATTTACCTTGGTTCTCTTTCTTGTGATGCAAATGGCCAAAATATTTAAAAATCGCTGAGTATAATTGATGGTGTTCTAAATGCTATTTGTTAAACGTGTCCAACAAGTCATCCATTCATTCATGCTTTTGCTTGTTTCCAATTGAATTTACATTTTGGCCTTCATTGTAAATACTACTTCTGTGAGAAGAATCACGTTCACCATGCTTGAAAATTCATGTTCCAATTTCATAATACAATTTATCAATGAGATGTACAATAAAGAATACAACTAAAGGATTTAGTATATAATTTCGATTCTGATTTCAACTATTAGACGTCCTTTGCTTGACAAAGATGTTTTACGACCACCTTAATTATAGATTTTGATGCCATTCTGTTGTGCTCATTTTACACCTCTCATGGAACATTGGGAGCTCTATCATTGTTTGTGAATGATTTAAGTGCATGGAATATAAGCTAATAGGAACTTGTGCCTTATATTGAAGTTTGATGAAGGGCTTGATGGTGTTGATATTATGGTATTAGTATGGAAGCTAATGGTAGTAATTAATGTTTGACGGAAGGGGTTATATGTTTGGGTTAAAGTTGTAGCAGTATTAGTATGCAAATATCTATTTATTCAAGAATCAATACTGTATGTTTAAACATTGCAAGGAGTATTATTTGAATAATATATCCTCTTTTGTGAAAATTGATTTTGTTGATTTGAGTGGTGTAGGGCTCCAGTATTGCTCCCTAAATTGCTCATAGTTGAAGGTGGTTTGAACAGCTAAGCGCGCCAACCATTATGGTATGGCTTGAAAGTTGCTTGAAATTGAAGCGAGTAATAGAGGTTTTGTGTTTGGAAATTTCTTGCGCCGGTTTTATCGCATTTTGTATTCCTTAATGTGCAGTCAAATTCTTCTTCCTGTTTTCAAATTGAACTGATTCATATGCGGTGGGACTTTCTTAGTCGTTTCGATAAATATGTTTATTCAACTTGGTGTTGAATATTCAATGTTAATTTGGATGAACTTGGGACTATGGTTGGGGTATTTTTATGCAGATGGCATTGTAGGAAATGCCTAATAGTATTTCCAAAACACCAGCTTCATCGAGACAACTCTAATGTTGAGTCTTCTTACAGTTGGCGACATCCACTTTATCTCAGGTTTTTGGTTTGGTAGGTGTTGAATAATTATCAGCAGTTCATTGAGGATGCCCATCTCTGTGATTGAATTATTTTAATTATGAATATTTTAGAAGGGGTAGTTTAACTAAAATAGTTGTTTTAATTGGTCTTTTCGATTGGGATTTTCTTACCTTTATTGTGGTGAGGCTTATTGCACGAAATTTACTTTGTTTAGAATTGCTAATAGGTTTTGGATGTTGGTCTTTGCGGGACTCTTTCTTGATTTATATTTCTGAACTTTGGACATTACTAACACTCTATGACTGACCTGCTTGACATAAAAAAAATGGTGGAGCTATGATAGCGCCTTGTTTTCAGTGACCTGGCTCTTCCCTTGGGTTGGTTTATTAATGCTTTCACCATTAACTAAAGTAGCGTTAAAACTTGGTTTGCACAGAGGTAGCTCTAATCGAGATGGCATGTAATTAGTCTTTTATAGATTTATCGAGGCCACAAGAATTCTATAATTTGTTTGGATACTTATAATATCTAGTAGATAAAAGTTCAGATGTAGTGAATTTTTTTATTCTGTTGTAATAAATTAAAGTTAATGAGTGGTTGCATTGTCTAAATTCTCAGGTTTTATGTGTTTTCTTGCGAATAGTGTTGGTATAAGAAATTGAAAGGGTCTTGTGGATTTTTGTGAATGCCTTCTTGTTAATTCAGGTGTTAAAAGAAATTGAAAAGGCTCTTATCCGATGAATGAGAAAGGACTTATGCTAAAAATTTGATGTTCTTTTGATAAACTGTCTCCCTATGGATTGATTGCAGGCATGGGAAATTGTGGCCCTAAGGAGTGCTAAATCTCTAGGACTGTAAAGAGTTAAGAAGATATGAGAAAAATCTCATGCGCATAAAGTTTTCACCGCAAGGAAGTGGTGATGGAGGTAGTGGTTGAAAGCTACCTTGTTTTGCCCCCGGGCTAGCGAGGGACCACTATGCATTCTGGGGATGCCTAGATGTAAGACATTTTGGTTAAGACTCATTCTGCACACATTGAGAGGACTCTCATAAGAGTGGGGGACTCTGTGAAGAGAATAACCTCTAGGCACTATGGAGGTGTGCGAGAACTGGAAGTGCCTCAGCTTGGTGAAGCACCCTGAAGAGCACGAAAAGGAGATACACCTAAGGAAGGGTATCATCCTTGTGTTGGGTGGCTTGAATTGGTACTTGGAGTACTATTAGCAGTTGATGTGCTGGGATGGAGGACATCCAAAGAAATAAATATTGGTTAAGCACCCTGAATAGCACAAAAAGGAGATAGACCTAAGGGTGGGTATCGTCCTTGTGTTGGGTGGCTTGAATCGGTACATGAAGTACTGTTAGCACTTGGAGTGCTGGGACGGAGGGCATCCAAAGGAAAAAATAATGCTCAAAAGAGGTATATGCATTACAGGTAAGATGGTACCCATGAGGTAATATGTCTATTATTTGGGAAATAGTACTGACATGTATATCGAAACCCCTATGGATTTTGGAAATTGTATAATGTTGGTTTCGTAGTTTTACATTGTTTTGATGTCAATGTTAGTATACGTGCATATATGTCTAAAAAAGTGGGTTGGAGACCTAATCCCATCTATAAATAGGGATTAAGAAATACAAAAGAAATCATTCAAAACAAAGAGATGAAAAGAAGAAAGATGACGAAAGAGAAGAAGGTAATCTGGTCGAAGAAAATGCCGAAACACCGAGGACAGTGTTATCTTAAGGGGGAAAGGATGTAATGTCCCTGTTGCGTCGCCTTAATTTTTATGATTACGTTTGTGTATTTTACTTTCTTCTGGTGAGGAGCTCAAGGCCAAGACCCAACCAGAAGTAAAAACCGTGCAGCTTATGCAAGTTAATTTCCTAAGTGATAAGCTTAGGAGACTTAATATTTTAGCGAAACTTAAAACTACTGGAAACTAATCCACTAGAGAAGGGAAAAAATAAGAAGAAACTCAGAGGATAAATAAAAGTAATGGGGTATCATCGCGGTCTTGACGAGGGAACCCACCACTGTCCTCACCTTTGACCTTAAACCACTTATTTGTTTTCTCACATGCTTAATTGGTATCTTACTTTTGCGGACAAGCAAGCCTAGGGCTCGGTCATGAGGAAATTATCGCATAAAGCGGGTATTTAACTACAACATATAAATTATACAAGAAAATTGAAATATGGGTTTAGGACGAATAGAAACCCTCATGCCGTTAAAGTTACTTCCACCCCCCGTAGTCAAGGGTATGGAAGGTAGGAGACATGCATATTATATATAAAAAGACAAATACATGCATATAATAGCAGAACATATAGATATGGAATAAATTTCATTATAATAAGCGAAGCATTATATGGTGAAAGAAGATGAACGTGTTTATATAACACTATAAAATAGTGAAACTCCTTATACAAATGGAATGCCATATAATAAACGGAATTGTATATAGTATATATATACATATTGGAATTAATAACTACAGCACATTTTCAGGTAAATACAATTATATATGTACATTAATACACATATATAAGCTTTATAAGAAAATACTCATATTCAAGGGAGTATTAATTTATCTTGATTATAGTTGAGGGTTTTTTTGGACCCGTTACGAGTTTGTCAGTCACCTTTTAAGTAGGTGATACTTTTATGGCATTAACTATTGGGAAGCTTAGATTGTGGAGGGGTTATTTACCTCACTCATAGCCACCATTTGTGGAAACGTTACGGGAATTTGCAAGCACCAATATTGGAAGCACTAGGTTTTTGATGAGGATAAATTTTGAATGTGGGAGTGCTGGAGGGGGAGTCTTTACACTCTTTTATACTCACCCGTTCTTTATTTTGTGGGCAGGGGTTTGATTCTTGGGATGCCTCAACTGAGACTGCGTAGTCCTGTGGAATCGATCTGTAGGTCGAGAAGAGGATGACCTCTGGGTTATGGAGAACAACCTATGCACTTTGATGAGGGAACGACTAGGGAGAATCGCTGTGAGTGGAGGACAATCCTGTCGATAGATCGGGCTAGGTAAATCACTGTTTATGGTTTTCAGTTTGAGTATTCTTTAGATATGTAGAGAAAATCGTTGAGGTGAAGTGCCGTCGAAAGGTTGGATTGGCAAAAGGTCTGGTTATCTTACAAACTCCTTTTAGATCCAGATAAGGTGGATATAGTTCAACCATATCGTTCTAATCCCCTCTTTTGTCTCATGCAAGTGGTTTAAAACTAGTAAGGATACCTCTACAGCTTCATAGATGCTTGTTGTAAGGAAAATTGGTATTCTATTTTTGGCTTAGGGTTGCACTGGGTTTTAAGGACAAGTCATTTTTCTCTCAGCTCTATGGATTCCCTAGATGGCGAGTGAGTTCACAATTCCTTTCCCTTTACACATGTTAAAAAGTGCAACCGTGAGCTCGATTGCACTGGCTGCAAGTTCTTACTGTGGCCACGATTGTAGATCTAAGTCTACTACATTTTTTTGGTTGGCAATCAGATTTATAGGTTTCAATATCATATGTGAGACTATATTTTTCTTCTATGAAAAGGGAACCTTGTCCCTGTGTTTCATAAATCAGAATCCTCTAAAGATAGTGGGCGTCAATAAGGCTTAGACCCTAATAGATTGGTCGACTGAAGGTCAAGACTAATCACACTTCTCCTCTTAGAGTATAAAACATGATGCTTTTAACATCACTGTCTCTCCTTTTCACTGTTTGCTCGGTTGTTCTCAGCAAAAATTTATACCAGTTTGAGAGGACCGAAATCTTGAAAAAAACGATGAACCCTGGCATGCTTTACCATCAATGGAGAGCATCGCTTGTACTCCTATTGTAAAGGATAACCCTTTTATCTCTATCGTGATCTATGCATAACATCTTTAACCATTCATGTGTGTCCTTAAGGAAGAATTATCCCACGGTTTTTTATTTGTGTTTTGACTTAAGTAGAGGTCCCTGCATGCATTGGCGGTGATCTTTGATTTGAGAGGTTGACCTTTTATTTTATTTTTTATATAATCTTACTGAGGGAGTTAAGGGAGTAAGGTTTTAAGATAAGAGGCCCATATCTTTTATATTAAATAAATCATTTAAGTCTATACGTGAGTTATGGTTCTAGAATGTATAAGCTAGTTGGATATCAACATACTTTAAGCTAGATGTTAGAGTTTACTTTCTACCTATTTTAAGGTTTTAGCTCTATGCTACTAAGGGCTAGATAGCTAAGCTCTTTATTTAAATATAAGGTTTGAGCATCCCTTTCCCATGATTGAAAGGCTTTGTTATAAGGCTGATTTTTGTGATACCTATGAAAGAGAGATAGGGAAATAAAAGCCCAGTGAATGTGCTGCGGACTTGTAATCCTCTTGAAGAGTAAAGTAATAAAAGGATTAGAAATTTTGGTGGATGTAGCCATTGGATAGAGTGAACCACATATTTTTGCATCTTGTCTCTTATCTGTACATTGTGCTTTGTTTGATGCATTTAATGATTTCTATTGAGTAGGATAACTGTTACTAGCTGATTTAACGATGTGTGCGAACAAGGTTTAAAGCACTAAGAAAGGCCATGACTTTATGGAACTAATAAATGGTAACACAAAATGTTTAATATCTCACTTGAAACAATAGTATGAACCGGAATCAAGTAATGTAGCAATGTAGAAAGTAAAAATTTGATTGTTAGTGCCACCTTATGCATGCATTAATGGAAGTTGTGACCTAAGATGGAAATGACCTTTTATTGTTGATAAAAAGGTAGCAATAGAAAGGGTACATTTCATTTTAGACTCATGTTTCCTTAAAACGACCAACACACTCTTGATGATTATTGTTACAAAGTATGTAGTATTAATCATTTGTCAAATTTCATTAGACATGATTCATGACACCTGATGGTGCACTGTTTTTAAGAGATATCAGTAGAGCATTCTTTTCTATGGGAGGAAGTCCCTGATGCAGGAAGAATATATAGCAACTTTGTTGTTGTGAATTAAAAGTAGCATGGAAACTCAGATGGGCGGCTTGTAACTGATTATTGGGAAATAATACAAGATGAAACCATTTGGTGGACATAACCCTGAGTTTGGGGTGAACCATGTACATTGGTGCCTCTATGGAATTTTGTCTATATGGTTATTTTTCTTTATTGTTCCATGTATTGATCATTGTTGTTACATGTCCATTTTCCTTGTATTGTTCTGGGTACTTGTAGTGTATAAAATACTATAGAAAGATCATCAACACTGTGATAAAAGAAATGCTTCCAAGGTTATAAATAAGAATGGAATGTTTTCGCCAATGAAATTAATTTATTAAGTTGTATAGAGTCAAATGTTGAAAAATAGCTAGAATTATGGATGTTGGATCCTTGCCCATATGTTCCCTAATATTCAAAACATGGATCTTAAAAAGGACTAAAATGGATAAACTCACTTGTTATTTCAGAGATGACTCGTTTTGTCTTGGTAACTAACACCTTTTTGTGGTCGACTTACAGTATGTTTCGTTGTTATCATTCAGGGTCTTAAGGTATTATTTTCAAAGGTATGAGTACTCATTTAAGGATATTGACTTCATACATTTTATAAGATAAATCTCTTCTTGGTGTATATTTCAAGTGATAAAGTTATAAAAATGGCTGTGTGTGCATGAAAAAGGTTGGAATTTCTGAATGCCAACATTAACCTTGTAAATGATTCAAAGTGATCGAGTTAACACCATTGATTCTTGATATTTTAGTGATTCAGTTTATAATATGTTTAGTTTGTACCTTTCCATTGTGCTATATCTGATTGAGGATGGTTCTTAAAAGAAACATTTAAGTACTACAAAGAAAACAAAAGGAAACAATTTTTTTTTACCCCTTTCTCACCCATAATAGAATCAAGGTATAAGAGGTATGTTACATCCAATATTTTTAGCTACATAAAATGGGTTGAGGCATGATTCTTGAAAACTTAAGCGTTTCCATTTAGACTCATTCAATTTGTCCCATTTAAAAAAATAATAATCCACATGGAAGTCATTTCCACCTAATGAGTGTTTCTCAAACCAAAATTTAACAATATTCTAATGAGAAACAAATTTAATATTTACCTTTTCTCTTTCTTGCTATAGTGCGAAGAGAGTATCAATTTGATTTTGAAGGGATGGATTTTTTTTTTTTTCAGTAAGAAGATTAGGAGAATTGCAAAGAAGGTATAGAATTGCTAGAAGGAAAAATAAACTTCTTTCCATAGACCTGAAAATAAAGGGGATTACCTTAAAAGATATTTTAGGTGTAAATAAATATATATTAAAGGGAATTGGGTAGAACATTCCATAAATTTGTATGATTTTCAATGACTCTTTTCCTTATGGCATGTATTCATTTCTTATTTTTTCATTTAGGTACCTTTCTATCTTGTGGATAATAATTCACTAAACATTGTAAGATATTTTTTTAAAGAAAATATAGTCAACCTCATTGAGAAAAAATAAGAAGAATTAAACCAATCCTATACTAAAGTAACATTGAACAACATAATGTGGGTGATAGGTCGAGCTATACTCAAATGGAAGAAAAAGAAGAAGGAACCACCAGTGATAAAAAAATATCAACGAAAAAGGAAGAGGAAAAATGTCGACCAAAGTAGGAACAACCCAAATTTCATTGATTTACAGTTACATGTCAATTCAGCTAAGAAAACCATGATCGATCCTGGGGCAGAGGAAACAATCATATCCAATTTCAAAGAAGAACAACGATATACCACCGAAAAAGGATGAGGGGGATTGTTCCTCTACCCATTAGAATAAATTCCTTTAGATAGACAAATACAAGCTGCACTAAGATTCACTTCATGGAAAATCCATACAAATGATCATTGCAGATGATGACTGCGTTGCACAAAATTAGGTTAAACAACAAAAAGATCAATAAATTGAAGGGTGTGATTTAGAATAATGACCCAATTTTCTAAAATGATCAAACAACAAGGATTCCTTGCTCAATCTATGTATTAATAATGGATGTCTGATTATTCATATGTTGTATCTAGATTTTATTCCAGAATCCCTGGTTGGGCTTTTGAAAGATCCATGAATGAAATTAGTAGGTCTAGGTATTGGGTGTGACATGGATAAGATTAGGAATGATCATGGTTTGTAATGCAAAGTTCATTCCGACCTTGGTGCCTTGGCAGTTGAAAGCCTTGAGAGGATGGAGCTTAAGTAGGTCAAGCTCAAGGGGTTAGCTATGGAGATTTCATATTAAGTATTTCAAATCCAAAAAGTATTTCCATGAGAAATTGGGCGTGTCTAATGCTTGGGGAGAATCAGACCAAGTATGCTTGCATTGATGCCTATGTTTATTTTGTGATCAATAATAAATTTTGAGAGCCCAAAAAATGAGATTTTCTTTTATGGTTTATTTAGAAAGGGATCAGATTTGTTTCCTACAATGATGATTTCCCCGAATTAAGTGGCCCTCGAAAGGCATAACATTATTTGAGTTTGGAATTCTAAGGGTGTAGGTTTTTTTTTTGTATGCTTCCATATTTTTGAATAATGGGGATTCAACATCATATTGCATCTATGAATCTAGCATGTTATTTTGTAAAAAATATATATTTGTTGCAATGCCATTTCATAGGAATTGATTGATTAATAAAGGAGTGTATCACTTAGCTTCCTCCGAGATGAAATTATCTTCTAGACCTTTTTGAGATCGATTAGAGTATTTGAAATTGTTGGAAAATTATTTGGAAATATGGAAGTTAGTGTTAACAATAGATACAAGACTCTTGATAACCCATTCTCATTTGTAAAAACCTACCAGAAATGACTCTTTAGTCTATGTACCCTTTCTTAATAAGTTAATTTATTTCCAAGTTGATTCCCACTTTGGGATTTCTGAGTCTGAGCCATGTGACTTGGTGTTAAAAATTCATGCTTTTGTGCTTCCAAGGTGTCATCATGTAGGTTTTTTTGCACTACTTGATCTTCTTATGTTTCCCAATTCCAGGTGCAGGTCACATGGTTAAATCCATGTAGAGATGTGATTGAAAGTTGTGTTAAAGAGAGTAGTCTTATTCCTCATTTGATACTCCCTTCTCATGTTCGTTTGGATTTTTATGTAATAATTTTTTTTTAATTTAAGGTTTTTATTATAGTTGGAATAGAATGTGAAAGCTTGAAATTAATATTTATATGTTCTTTTATTAATATATAGTTGCATTCGGAGTGATTGGAGGAAAATAGATCATCAAATTTGATTGGTTATTTTGTACATTACTACATACAATAACTTTGTAGTTCCAATTTGTTATCAAACCATTCATAACACAAGTATATGTCCTTTTTATCTCAATTTCAAAATGATCTATTCACCATTCTCCCAAATCACACAACCCAAAAATACCTTCTCTTGCTTATTCCCTCTTTACAGACTCGATAATAGTAGCCTTGAAATCATGGATGTTGTTGTGAATATGATGTAGATGGGGTGAAAAGATGAATTAAAACTAGTTTCTGATTGTAAATTAACCTTTTCAATTTCAATTGTTGTTCAATTTTTCATTACTCGATAAGGTAGGATATCTAACATATTTATATAGTAGGTATGACAGCGCTATGTTTCTTTTACACTTTATATAGAGAATCAAGATTCAATATTTTTCCATGCTAGTTTTCTTTTACATGGTTGAAATTTACTTGTAGGCAGTGGTTCTTCTTTTTTTGATGGTGTACTTGATGGTACCTTTGACTAGGGGGATACTTCCATAAAGCCAAAACTTGTAGGCCTCTTCCATCATTTATTCCTTTATGAGTTATCTACAATACTTTTTTTTCTTATTAAGTACATGTCTACTAATTATATCTTAAGTATATATATGTGTTATTATTTATAAATAATCTTGAAGTGTAACTCTCTATGGTTGTAGTGCTAGAAATATTAGGTTGCCAAGGAAAGCTATGGTCCTTGAATTCACAAAAGTGAAAGGTTAAATTAAACTTGTGATTTTGATTGAGTATATTTAGTGGTAATGACATAATCTTGAGACATGAAGTTAAAATGTGATAAATTTTGGACACCAGGGAATCTTTTGTAGAAATTTCAAAAACCCATGCTTAATGTGAATTCATAAATTTCATCACAATCTTGAGGTTCACCATGTTGGAGAACAAGGCTTCCTTTCTCTATATCTTTACTGATAATGGTTGTCATGTAGGTTTTTTTGCACCACTTTATCCTTATACATTTCCCAATTCCAAGTGCAACCCACATGGTTAAATCCATGTAGAGATGTGATTATCTTAAACAATGCGGTCTTAGCCCTCATTTGGTACTCGCTTCTCATGTTTGTTCGGCTTGTTATGTAAGCAAGGATTATATTTTAGGTTCTTATTACATTTAGAATAGAATGTGAAATATTGAACTTAATATTTATATGTTGGTTTATTAATATTATAGT
The DNA here is from genome assembly GCA_001517045.1 of Pseudotsuga menziesii. Classification (NCBI taxonomy): domain Eukaryota; kingdom Viridiplantae; phylum Streptophyta; class Pinopsida; order Pinales; family Pinaceae; genus Pseudotsuga; species Pseudotsuga menziesii. The sequence continues at coordinate 68,797 of LPNX010332136.1, forward strand.
CTAATTTGAGTGATTAGAGGACAATGAATCATCAAATTTGACTAGATGTTTTGTACAATACTATATACAATAACTGTGTAGTTCCAATTTGTTAACAAATTGTGCATAGAAAAAGTATATGTCCTTTTGTCTCAATTTAAAAATTTTATATTCACTATTCTCCCAACTCAGTGACCCCAAAATTCCCCTCTTGCTTATTCCCTCTATATAGACTCAATAACACTATCCTTGAAATCATGGATGTTGTTGTGAAAATTATATATACAACGAAACAAAACATAACTATTAGAATGAAAATCCAAAAAGATGATATGCTATAACATATCACAAAGGAAAAATTAATTTTTGTACTAGATTATTCATATGTGATGACATCTAATGTTCATATTAAATGTGACATTTTAAATACATTAGTTTAATGACTTAATAATTTATGAGATAATAGATTGCATTGTAGAAAATATAAGTGTCATGCCCTAATTATCACCAACCTAAGATTTAAAAAAATAAAAATAGAATCATTAGTTCCTCTTGATATAGAATAAATGAATCCACTATCGTATAATTCTATTCTCTATCATACGCAGGAAAATTTATTTTGTCTCATTTGTCGAAGGTTATTCCCCAAAGGAAAGGAAATTTTCCAATAGTAATTTTGGTTGCAAAAGAGTGGGGAAAATGATTATTCAAATCCATAAATCTAATTAACATCATATCCCATCGGGTTAGCTCAAGTGGTTGAGAGCTATAAATTACAAGCTAAATATCTCAAGGTCAAATCCCTACGTGGCTATGCTTAGAATGTAAAAGGATCACACTTGATGTCCCCACCAGGTTAGGATCCATAATTAGAGCTGACATTTTACCTCATCTACCATCGATAAAATATGGGGAATCATTTGGAGTTTTTCTCGTGAGGAATTCCTTGGAAAAAAAGAAGCTAATTAAAAACATCATGGAGTTCGAATTGAACAAGTTAGGGAGAAAGTTGAAAACGATCCTTATAATTTTTAAAGTATTCAATTTAGAACATTTGAAGAATATAGAGATAAAGGATCCAAAACAAAGACAAAATTAGTTGTGGATGACGTAAATAACAAGACAAAAAAAGACAAAAAAACAACAACCAAGAAACAAGGAGGTTGCGGAAAAAGGTAAGAGACAAATCATTTATGTAATCACAAAAAAAGTACAATTATAGCACAATAACCAATAATCACCTTTAATGGTCCACATAAATAACCCAAGATAACAATAAAGTGGTTTAGGAATTAATGATTAGAGTCAATTTACTAACAAACTAACCCCCTCCCCACTTAATCATAAGTCTAGATACAAGTGTACCAACTAACAACAAAGGCTAGTGCAAAAGTTGATAACATATTTAAGTCTTCAATATGATACTCGTGGCTTGAAACCTCATGAGTGTCAATGAAGATGTACCTGAAAAGACACCAAAAGCAGAAGATGAAAACCAAATATGCAAAAATCAATGTGCAATAAATGAGTTAGATATCCTCAAGTCATTAATCAAGTGAACCCAAAACCAATGAGAGAAAATTTTAGTGAGAAGTTAATTGGATGGAAATCTAACACATTCTATATCCAAAAAATCCCTAATAAATGAATGTGACAAGAGAAAGTGTAGAATAATTTTCCATCCTCTACAAGGTCAAAATACCATCCCTATGAAGACCGAAGACTGTGAAGTTATAAAATATTAGCAAATAAAAAAAATTTCAATACTCCAACTATCGAAAAAAAGTGTCAATCGACATCAAAATCCTATATCTTGTAAAAAATATGTATGAAAATTGTGAATGAATCATAATATTGCAAAAAATCCTTTGAGAAGTATACCAGGTGAAATATTAGTAGTGCTCTAAATCATAATGCAAAATTCCCATCAAGCATGTCATTCAATCCATCAAAGGACAAAAAGTGGAAAACCATCTATCCAAACCGATATCTCAGAAATCCATAAAAATATCATCAAAATCCTAAAAAAAATTGACCAACCAAAAAATGTGTGTGAGTTATTTGTGCCAGCATCATCAAATCCTTAATCTATTGTGTGTCATTATCCAATCCTAGATTAATGCTCAATCCATAAACCCGTGTTTTAGGGTCAGGGTGGGGGAACCATACTAAATTTATATATGTAATTACACTTTATAATATGCATAAGTATATCAATTATTATTTATTTACATAATTACTCAACAAGAATTAACAAAATAAGAGATTCGTGCATTAAATAGGATCATCCTGCATCGGAGGAGGATGCATAAGCAGGCTCAACTAATCATTTGTCAGCATATCAACAGTAAAAATGAGAATATATAAAAGGTCCATAATCCTAGCTAGCTCTCAAATTGGGGAATCAAGATGGACATAGCTAACTCTAAAAGGACGTTTTTCCGTGTAGAAATAACTTGAAAAACAAGGATAGGATATTTGCAAAATATGCTCTTCCAAGATGTCATAAGTCCATAATTAATCATGTCATGAATCCATCATCCAATCCAAATCGATCATCCTGAATATGCCTAGTCCACAAAATACACGGAATGGAATTTGAAACTTGAAGTTTGACATGAGTCAATATCTTCCCCCTCTGTCAACTAAAAGGTGAGAAGTTTTGGGACTTGTAAATAAATAATGTCAAAATAGCCCCTTTCAAGTGGAAAAGTGTAATCATAATATCTTTGAGTGGAGTGCAGAGACTTGATATTCAATTCAAAAACTACATTATCTGGGCCTCTGTCATGCCTTGAATCATCAAAACATGAATTGAAACATTCATGTCCATCTACATTGGAAACCTCTCTAAACAAGCATCTATGAACCTATTTATGAATCCATTGATAAAACCTCTCTAACAAATTAGATTCCAAAGCATGGAGGCAAGTACTTAACCATCCAAAATTTACTTGTTTTCTCTTAATATTTGGTCCCTTCCAATACTTTTATGCAAGGTGGTTTATTTTACCACATATATTGCATGACTAAAGATCAAAACATTGTAATTCACAATGTCCAAATTGGTGACAATGTTTGCATTGTTCAAGTACACCATCCAAATTATCATCATTAAGTGCGTCATCATCATCCTTATCCTCATGTTACGCATCCGTATCATCAAATTTAGGTAATTCATCTAGCATGTTTTCAATAATATGTCTCTGTAAATCATAATCAAGAAAGCCAACACTCATAAATTTCATAGGTTTTGGAGCAATCAAGAATGTAAAAGTAGTCAAACTGTATCTTGTCATAAATTAGGCCAAATTTGTTCCTCTTAAACTGCAACTCTTCCCGAGGTCTTATAACTTTACCTTGATTTTCAAACTTATCCATGTGTGCTTTAGTGTCTTTATCCAAGGTGTTTTTGTCACCTTAGTGTTTTCATCCAATTCGTTATCTCTCTCCTTGGTGCCTTCATCAAATGCATATGACTGATTCTTAGTTGGATGGTGCTTGATATCCTCTTGTTCACTTTCCATAACAGTTAATCCAAATAATGTATTACAATGAAGAAGTATGGTTTTACAATGATGTTGTAGAAGAAGTTGCAATTTGTTATTTATAGACTTGTTATTTGAGTTTTGAGAATATCAAATTTTTTATGCATAACTTGTGCGCAAGTGGTGACATCATTCTGTAAATGTTTGCTTATTTAAATAGTTGTTCCATGTGGAATGCTGATTAAAATGTATGAAATACTGAACAAGTATTTGATGTTCAGTGCCATCGTGATCTAAAGAATTTCTTTAAGTATCCAAAACAATGTGTCACAAATAGATACCTTGAATCGCACTATTTAATGTCAGGCCAAATCAACTGACTCTAATTATAACACACAAAGTACATTCAAATACTTCACTAAATAAATACTGTAGATGACCTTATAATGCAAGATGCGTCAAATTTGTGACCAAATTCTTCGTGAAGTTCAAATAGTTGTTTTCCTTTGCTTGTCTTCTAGATTGATTGTATTCTTTCTTTTATTCTTGTACTTGTCGTCTTTATGTAATGATGTTTACATGCTCGATTCATTATCGGCAAGAGAGTTTATCATAAGGCCAAATTCCACTATGCACCAATAGACGAAGCACACACATAAATACTCTACAACCCCCTTATTCAATTTCTAGTATGTTTAAGATACAATACAAAAAATTGTATTTTTATTAATTATTCACTTATAACATTCTAATCACTTTAAACTCTCAAATTCCAAATTGTATAAAAACATTCGACTCGAATTACAAATTACTCGCAATATAATAATTTGCAGAGCCTAAACTCCCTTTAACTTCCAAAACACCTCATAACTACATACATTTTTCAATAAAAATATTATATCTCTTTAAATTTTTATTTCAATAGCATCTAAAATTACAATGCCTTTTATATCAAAATATTATTTCAATAACCCGCTTCCAAAATACAAAGAATCTAAAATATGGAGACCTTCACTATTTTAATTCACTATGACCAATAAACATTTTGTTATAATTCCTTATGACCTTTTAGATTAATGTACTAAATGTTATAAATACAAAATTTATAACTCCATTAAAAATAAATATTTGAAATACAAAACCTTCCATTATATAGACTTAAAAAGTCAATTTCAAAATATTTCATATATTCTTGAAATTTCAATCACAATACCTGCTATAGTTTAACAATTATACAGTTTAAAATTTCAAATAAAAATACTCAATATAGTTTGTCCATAATACATTTTCAAATTTAAAAAAAGTATTTTATATAACTCAAAAGATATTAAAAGTACTTTGTTCTATAATTCTCAAATTCAAAATGTACAAATTCTCTCACTTCCTTCAATACTCACAAGGGAATGCACTCTTGTCACATGCCAATGAAACAATAAATTTGTGGCATGAGAGATATGGTCATCTCAACTACATGTACCTCCAAGCACTAATAAAGGAAATCATGGTTGAAGGGTTTTCTACCATCAAGTTTTCTAATGACACATGCAAAGGGTGTGTAGTGGGAAAACATGTTGAGCGCAGATATGAGAAAGGAAAGGAAAGAAGCATTTTCCAAGTGATTGATTTGATCCATTCAGATCTCATAGGGCCTCTTCCCACACCCTCATATGGGAATTCAAGGTATGTGTTTACTTTCATAGATGATTTCTCAAGGTTTTGCTTGGTGTATTTTCTCAAGCTAAAATATGAGGTTTTTTATACTCTCAAAGTGTACAAAGCCTTAGTTGAGAATGCATGTGGGAAAAAGATAAAGTTTATTATGACTGAAAATGGTAAGAGATATGCATAAAATTTGTGAGGAATGTGGCATCCAAATGCATCATTATGTTCCCTACACACCACCACAGAATGGTGTTGCATAGCGCAAGAACAAGGCTCTCAAGGAGATGGAAACATGCATGATGGAAGCAAAGGATTTGAATCCTAAGCTATGGGATGAAGACATAAAATCTGATGCATATGTTCAAAACAAATATCCACACAAATCATTGGATGGAAAAAATCCATATGAGGCTTTGAGTGGTCATAAGCCCAGTGTTTCTCATTTCAGGGTTTTTGGATAAAAGGCTTGGGCTAGGATTCCTCCCGAGAAGAGAAAGGCCTTGAAACCTCAAATAATGGATCCCATTATGTTATATATGATGAATATGAAAGGTATACAATATATTTTATCCCTCATATTATAAAACATTCATCTAAAGGAGTGTACAGTTCAAAGAAGATCCCATGTAGGAGATCGAACTAGCTCAAGGGGAATGCTCAAATCCTCCACTCCATGATGATGTAAGTGATGATAATTCCTATGATTATTCTGATTCTGATATTTATTATGATGATGATTAAATGAATTCAGATCATTACTCACCCATTCATCCCAAGTGGGATGAGAAAACCATTCAATCCGCTGGTGATCTTGCTGGAGATCCACTAAACTCTAGGAAGAATAGATCTCAATTTCACAATGAATTATCTACTTGTGAATTGAATATTTCAGAGAGATGCTTAATGATGGTTGGATCTGATCCTTATAAATATCAAGAATCGTCACTTGACCAAATATGGTCAAAAACCATGCAAGAAGAGTTCAAGTCCTTAAAAGACGATGAGACTTCGAAATTGGTTCCCTTGCCCTCCAAGAGGAAACTAGTGCAATGTAAGTGGGTCTATAGGACCAAAGTAGCTTCCGATGGTTCTGATATAAAGTATAAAGCCAGGTTGATTTCCAAATTCTTCTCTCAAGTCCAAGGAGTGGACTATACAGAGACAATTGCACCGGTTGCAAAGATGGACTCTATCGGGATAATTTTATCCATTGTTGCATGTAAGCGTTGGGAGGTTCACCTCATGGATGTGAAGAGTGATTTAAAACATGGTGAAATTCATGAGGATATATATATATATGTAGAATCCTGAAGGTTTCATTCATGATCCTTCACTTGTTTTCAGGTTGAATAAGTATCTTTATGGCCTCAAGCAAGCCCCAAGGGCTTGGTATGCCAAGATGGACAAGTTTCTGCTATCCCTTGGATTTGAAAGATGCAAATATGATTCTAATGTATATTTGAAGCATGTTGTAAATTTATTGTAGGTAATATTACTGTATTTTGATGACATTTTTATTACATGGAGATGCACTAAATACATAGGATCAATAAAGTCTTCATTGCACAGTGAATACTCCATGACTGGTCTTGGATTGCTGAAACAATTTCTTGGCTTAGATATTGAGAAATATGATGCATGGATCAAGGTAATAAACACAAATTATATTGAAGACCTGTTATTGAAGTTAAAAATGGCTGAATGTAAGGAACCCAAGTTCCCATTCCTCTCAGGAATAAAACTAGGTGACTTTGGTGCATCTCCATTGGTGGACAACTCGTTGTACAAACAACTAGTTGAGAGCTTGTTGTATCCTAGATATTCTCGACTTGATTTGGAATATGTTTTAGATATTGTTTGAATTTATATGTAGGATAATCATGAGATCCATTGGAGGGATGAAAAAATAATCTTTCATTATGTGCAAAGAAACAAACACTTCAGGGTAAACTATGCTGCTGGTTCTCCACTAGAACTATCTGGATTTACAGATTCTTATTGGGTTGTAGATTCCATTGACAAAAAGTCCACTTCAGGTTATGTAGTCATTCTTTCACATGGTCCCATATTCTGGTAAAGCAAGAAACACCACACTATATCCCTTTCTTCAGCTGAGGCATAGTACAGAGGAGCAGTGAACACAACTACACAATGTGTGTGGTTGTAAGGTATTCTTGGGGAACTTGGTTTTTCATTTGATTCACCCATAGTCATTTGGTGTGACAATAAAAGTGAAATAAATATTTCTACTAATATGGTGTAGATACAGAGTATCAAATACATTAATATACACATGGACTACATCAGGAGATTGGCGCATGAGCAATTGATATCATTGCAGTATTTACCATCTGCAGAGCAAACTGCTGACATCTTCACCAAGATCTTCACAGAGAATAAATTCACCTATCTAAGATCCATTCTTGGAGTGAGTGACACATGGTGATGGCTGATATTCACTTTCATATTTTGATCCATGTCCATTTTAGAGGGGATGGTTTGTTCCCATGAGGTTTTCCTCCTTACCTTGGTTATATAGACTAATCAATTTTTGTAAGAGGTGACTTGAGCCTTAGTTTCCAAGGCCTTAATAATGTGATTTAATTGCATTAATTTGGATGGTTAAGTAAATTTTGGATGGTTAAGTATGTGGCATCATACTTTGGAAGCCATGTTACTATAAAGGCCTTATTGATGGATTCATACATAGTTACATGGATGCTTGATCAACTAGGTTTCTTTTGTAGATGGACATGAATCTTTTGATTGAGAATTTGATTATTCAAGGCATGAATGAGGCCCACTTTATCTATTATTTTCAGTTGGAAATCGAGTCTATAGATTCCACTATAAGATAGTATGTGTTAGCACTCAAAATTTCTACCTAAAATTTCTATGTGGTTAATCCAAAAAAATTAGCAATTTTTGTTAGAGGGCACTCTTATTCATTCATCTTAGCAGAAGTTTGAATTCTACAATGAAAATTAGAAATGTTGAAAATAAAGGTGTTGTATAATGACATTCTCACTCTTCAACATGCTACAAAATGAGCTACAATTCTGTAGAAAAAGGTTATTGTGGTAATAATTCAATGCTAAAGAATCAAACTCAATTATACAACAAAGGTTCAATTCTATTAGTATGGAAGCACTGCAGAATCCCATTAATTTAATGGACGAGTGTCTCTTATCACAATCAATTACCCAATTGATTAGGAATGTGAAATGATTCATATACAATTCATCGAATGATTTATATTTCTTTTCTTAAAAAAGGAAAAAATTTATTTCAAAAATGCAATTTAATCTCCACATCCATTTTATGTTTTGAAACCCCTTATTGAGATTTCATTCTTCAGCTACCATATTGTATACTCAGTTATGGCACTTGATAAAGGAAGAAATTTAGTGCATTATTAGCCTCATGGGATGATACTTGATTTTTATCCTTGTAATACCCCTAGTTTTTCCTTGTATGAATTTGAACAAAATTATGTAAATGATATAAATATGTTACTATGGCTTCCTAGTGCGAAGCTCAATGGCAAGGCTCAGCTAGTGAATGGATATGCATGTATGATGTAAATATTTTATTTGGAATTTGTGTTTGGCTTATCATGCCAATTGGAAATGGATGCAAATATTATGTGCATAAATAATAAAATGGTCCAAGAATGGATTTGTAAATTTCACCAAAGAGGCTATGATTCCACCGGAGGGGAAGAGGAAAGAGGGGCCATGGGAGACCAAATCCTTGCTTCCATGTGTCAACACTAGAAATCACCAAAAATTATGTCATGTGCCTTGAATAAGCCAATTATATCATTTTTTGACTATTTTACAATCATTGAATGCATGTGTTGGGTTGGTGGAAAAAGCCATCTCATGTTGTTATTGAAGTATGGGACTGGCTAGGCTTTTGTGACAGTTTTTTCAGTTGTCAGAAGTCAATCTGTAGCTTCCAGGAGTCGTTCCTTCTACTATCACAAGTTATGCTAATTGTATTGTCACAATTTTCTCATACCTATTGGAGTCAACCCTCACTCACACACACTCTCAAGAAGATCTACACTACTCAAAGCTCTGTATTGTTGTTCATGACTTGCATAACCCCAAAAAATTGAACTTAGGGACATAGATGCAAATTTGGAAGGGAAAATCGATGGTTCTAGGTGAACCGAGAGGTTGGGTGAGTTAGGGAGCCTTTCCCATTGTTTTCTCCTGTTAGTGGATGCTTAAGAATCCATGAATTGAGGCTATTGGTGGTTCTTTAGTAGCCTTAGTAGGTTAGTCTTCTTCTGTGCACAAACAAGGAGCACTCAACAACATGGATATCCAAAGAGAATTGTTGATCAGTGAAGGGGATTCATGATCCAGGTAGGGTGTTGTGTGGGGAAGTTATTATGAAAGCCAAGGTACGAGAGTTGAGTGAGAGGCATGTAGAGATCTGAATGAGATTTTGGCTATGCATAGAGAATATATCATGTTTTGGGACAAGAGAGAAAATCATGTAGGTGTTTATTTCATCTTGGTGGCCTCATAGCCTAGCTTGTGGGTGGCCTCTAAATGTTAAAGAATACAAGTTAGCAGAGTTGCTATGGTTGGTGTAAAATCGCTCTTACACAACTAGTTTCTTGGATGTGGGTTGTTTAAATATAATTATTCTTATTTATTTGAATGTGAAATGATTTCAAATTATAGAAATAATGTTTATACTTGCATATGCATGTTCATTGTGTATGGGATGATTTATTTTCCCCTATGTATGGTTACTTATTTTTTGCATAGGTATTTTATCTGTATGAATTCGTAATATGGGGGTTGGGGTGAAATTGGAGGCCCCGAATCTATGTAATGTTCCCTCTCAATAGTAAGATTGGGTAAGAGGGACGTTACAATCCTGAATGCAAACAAAAAATTTAGGATATTTGTTGTTATAAGTTCTTTCAGAGTCTTCAAGGATATAACAAGCAATAAACATAGGTTTTTCATAATATTTGATTGTTACCAGGCCATGCTTAGTGGATTAATTATCAGAGTATCTCAGGAATCAATAGCCCACATTTCTCTTTTGTCTATAGAAGGTGAGAGGTGGTTTATACAGAAGCAGTAAAAGACACATTGATTATTCTCGTCATTTTCTAGTTCTTATATTTTGGAATTGAATTCCAACTAAACCATAAGGAATCTTCCAAAATTGTTAAAAACCCATTTGGGAGTGTGGTGATTTATCTTAATTGAGGGAAATTTTAAAAATTTTGCAATGGTCTAGGAGAAATTAGGGTCCATACAGGACAAGATCTAGAAAAAAAATATTGCGATCATTTTCTAAACACCGAGTCATCATCTAAATGTCTCGAGATCATGGATTTTAAAGAATTTTACTTGAACTATCCTTAATTTCCTCCAATAAATCATTGATGATTTCTATCTTTAGTTTATTATCAAAAGTTTATTCCACAAAGCTTGTAACATCTTGGTTCTTTTAAATTTTATAAATTGGATAATTTGAATGTAGAAGGGAGTGGAATCTCTTCCTCTTAGAGAGACGTAGGGGGTCATAAGGAGCAATATTCCTATGTGTATGTCTTCTCTAGAATCCAATACAACAATTAATTTTCATGTTCAATAGTCATTTGCACATTGGTTAGATTGTGTATTTCTTCTCCTATGTTAGTATTTATTTTATTTAAATTCCAAAAAGTTATTGTAGTGCATTAATGATCCTTCATAATTCAAATCTAATAACATTTATGATTCCACTTCTATTGCCTAAGTTTGCAAGTTGCTTTAAGTGGAAGATTTATATCATCTAAACAATGTTTAAATATCAAAATATATTCTTGTGAATGCTAAGCTAACTTTACTTTGCATTCAAATTCCTTCTTCTTTTCTTTGTTTTATATTTGGTTTGATCTCTAAGTAAGATGCCAAGGAATTGTGAGACTTTACCTTTTTTGTTAGATACCATTAAGATTTAAATATAATATATTTTACTACCTTGGGGCATTGACCTACCTTTCAAAAATAAACAACTCTCACACTAATATTATCCCAAGCTAAAGGTGTGCTAAACTTTCCCTTCAAGTAGTCAAATGACAACTTTTAGTGCTAACATCTTTTGGCGTCATTTCTAGGGATGAAATTGAAGATTTCCCCTGGGAGAATGGCCATGATTAGATATGAATGTGATGGTGATATTCATACACAAATTTGACTGGAGATATTTCACCTAGAGGCTCCATGGCCAAAGAATCCACTGGAAAATTGACTAGTTCATAATGTCAATGTCGTCTAATTCTCAAATGAATGCTATAGTAGCTGCAAGGCTTTCTCTTATAAATTTTTTTGTTGTCCATGTAATGTTCCTCCTGTATACCCCTAAGAAATTTGTAATTTTGGAATATTATTGTACAAGGCTTCCGGATGAGGAGCTCAAGGCCAAGGCCCTACCAGAAGAAAAACTTGAAAGTTGGGTGATTTACTTCCTAAATCTTAAAACATCAAGACAACTTAAATGACGGGAAACTGAACAAGGAGGGAAAGAAGAGAATGGTTAGGGAACCTCAATTTGACGCCATAGTTTGATCAACATAGTAACTCAGTGGAATGTTGTAGGGATCCCTATTTTTCTTTTTCCGTAACTAGCCTGATTAAAAAATACTATAGCCTAGAGGGTTTAATTCTGGCATAATTCAGCCATGCCCTTAGAGGTTACCACCTTATTAACCTCGACAAAGGGATAAGGAGTTAAAATTAAAAAGAGAAAGAACCAAACAAAATTTCAATTACAAAAAGGGCAATATGACGAAGAGATATCATCACTCGAGTATCTCGATAAATTACTAAATGGTAATGTACCATGGTGAGGAACTAATTTATGATGACATAACTTAACATACACTTAAAATTAGGAAATAACATATATATATGTGTGTGTGTGTGTGTGTGTGTGTGTGTGTGTGTGTGTGTGTGTGTCCACTTTATTTAAGTAACTCGAGACAAAGTATTTACATATATATATATAAGAAGAGTCAAAGCCAAGATATTGAAGGATTTAGAGCTTGATTTCTAAAAGCTAAACACTGACAGATTTACGCTAGGATACTGCCAAGCTAAAAAAAAGGATTTTGTGATAAAGAATATTTTTCTCTCTAAAAATGAATCTAACCTCTCTTGGTTACAAAGAGCATGTAGGGGTAACTGACTTCTTTAAAAAGGAATCTTTCTATTTTGTGCCGAGGTCTTAATGTCCTTGACAGACCTTTCCAAAATTCCTCCCTTTAAATTCAGATGGGCACGCCAGGAAAATAGAAAGAGCAGTAATTATTCTGAGGGAAAAATATGAACCAGTCAGTAAATTCGCCCCACCCCTACACTATAAGTATGAGAAAATCGTAGCAAGTAGGGGGGAAAAAAGAGGGGAGCTCTGTATGAGCTCGGAACCCTATGCATCTTCCATGAGCTTAGCCCTCTACGTCCTCTGTGAGTTGGCTTTCTGCATTCTTTAGGAGAACTTTTCTAGCATTTCTAGGAGAATGATCTCTATAGATTCAGAAGAGAGTCTCCATACATTTACAAGCAAAGGGAGGAACGTGTGGACCCGACGAAAGACAATTTTATTTGTAAGACCTCTGCATTTTCGTTTATCTACTGAAGGCTACGATTTTTTTTATCAGGCAGCATATATATGTACATACCTATGATCTTTCAGGAAATATAGTCTACGTTCTATGTATCTTCCCAAATGCCTGCGTTAATGGAAATAAAACTCTGATAAAAACCCTTCCATTTGTCTGCAACCTTAGTTGCATAGGGTTATCATTCTGAAACCGAAAACCACTTAGTTCAGGGCTAGGAGCCTATTTATAGCTGATTACTGAATAGATTCTTGACCCCATTGTTGACTCATCTCTCAACCTGGCATGTTCTTTTTTTTTGGTGGATCGACTTGGTTCTAAGCCCCAACGAGTTGTTCTAACTCCTTTCTTGATTTTAGAGCCGGTGTGCACACACAGTGAGGATCTATTTGATCTAAATCCCTGCTAGAATTCAAAGTCAATGTGTACCTATATTAGGGGCTCGTTTTGATTTTCAGCTCCCCGGTTGACTGCCAGTGCTGCATGTGAATTTTATTCATGTAAAATGAATTATCCAGCAGCTAAATACTTGTCCACGGGTGCATCATGCTCGATTCTGACTTGGATCCAACCTCATTTAGTTGACTGCTGCATGTGCATCTTTTATTGGCTTTGGATCCTTAAGATCTACATTGGAAACCAATCTGATTTGTGGTGCAAGACATGTGGTGCTTGGGTTTTCTTCTCGGTGCTCTGATTTTTTTTTTTGTAGTGGATTGCTGAAATTATACAAGTTGAAATCTGATTAGTGGTGAATCTTAATTTGATACTTATTCTCCTCTCTTGCGATTTGAATACTAATAGTACCTCGAATGGAGTGTTCGGGTGGCCATTTTGTAAATAGATTTCAAGCTTGGAATCGTATCATTTGTTTCTCGTCATAAGGGCATGGGTGATGGTTTCCACCTCATCCATAGCATTTTCACTTGCAGAAAAACCAACAGTGGTAGTTTAGGACGTATACTGCATCCATCTAAAGAATTTTGGATTGATTATAGAGCTTGATTTGATCCATGCTTAATCGAAACTTTAAGATTGATGGAAATCGTTTTTCCTGGTAGGTTGCTCCTTGATCTCCCCATGAAGTCACCTCCTGTGATATGCCCTAATAAATTGAGATAAGAGGTTTTGTTTGGTTAAATTAGTGAAGACTAACAAGCGAAGGGAAAACCTCTCGTTAATCTCTAAAAGGCATTTCATGTTTAAAATTGAAAGTGTTTATACCTAAGATTAAAAATATAAATATGTAATATCTGAGAGATCTCAAAAGAAGGAGGCCTATGCATAGGAATTGTACTCTTTGGTTTTAAACATCTTGAAAGGAAGTATAGATGATGATATACCTAATGTTGGGATATATAGCTTAGAAGTACTCTCCGCAATAGAGTTTCGGAGAAGGATAAAACATAAAGTATGGCGATATGGAAGTCGCGGATTGTAACCCTTTGCAATAAATATGATATGGAGCAACAGTTTTGGTGGACGTAGACCAAATATTTGGGTGAACCACGTATATGGTGTTTCTAGTGTTCTTTTGTTTATGTCTGAATGCCTTTTTTTTAATTTGTTTCCATAGGATGACATTGATAAATTTGAGGTTCTTGCAAGTTTCGATTCTATATCTGAATGGTTTGAAGTATGCATATGTATTTGAAATAATTGTTACCAAATTATATGAAATGAAGGAATTAGTGCACCAGAAAAGTTAGGTCGGATTTATTGAAATACTTGGTTGTTTTATCAATATACCTTATTGCCTATATGGGATGATTCCAGTATCAAACTGTTTTGAAATAGCTGTACACAACAAAAGGCTCCAAGATTATTTCTACAATTTTGTTTAAATTTATGTCATCAGAATTTGTTAATTGAGTTCATTAAAAAGCAGCCATTAATGCTCGACTTCAAACAAGGAAAGTGTTGGTATGCTGGTAGACACTAATGGCCACTCCCAATTTTATAATATAATAGTTGTGATTCATTATTTTTGGTTGAAGTTTTTAATAATTTAAGAACCAAGTTAAGAGGGAGATAAAAACTCAATTAAGCCTTCATGAACTTGTAGAAGACATAAATATGGTATGATGATGCCATCTATTTAAGTGGCGATCATTTCATGAAGGAACTGAATAAGAAAATAAGAAAAGGTAATTTGTGAATTGGTTTTTGTGATATTATGGAAGTCAGATCCTTGTAAATAAAGCTTAAATTGAATGGTTGATAAGTATTTTGGAGGGCGGAATACTTTTGTCTTATTGTTGATACTTCACCGAGGTTATTTATTACGAGTATTAGGTTAAGGTCCTTCATGGGTTTTCTAGCACAAGAATGTTTCCTTTCAGTGTAAAATAGCTTATATCAATTCCAGGTCCTCATTATGATTCACAATTGAAATAACTTGGGCCGCGGTCATCTTCTGTTGCACCCAAGGATTGTTGGCAGGTAGGGTAGTTTTACTTATAAGGAATACGAGTTGTTGAATATAAATTGGTATGTGCACCCAAAATTCCATTGTAGATATCAAATCCTCCATGAAATCAAATTGGGTGGATGGCATGCCATAAATGATGATGAAAACTAAAAACGTTCACAAAATCTCTGCCACTAACATGATTGACTCTTTTTATAGTAACAGCAAAAAGCAATATGTTTTACCCCTTTTCACGCCTAACGCCATTGAAGTAAAGGAGGTCTATTACAGATGGTATTAGAGCCAGGCACAACACTGGACCCTAAGGATGGGCTAACAAGATAGTTTTTCAGGATTACATTTGGAATAAATTGCGACAGTTCATACTCTCTCGAGATCAGTTCTTACTCCTTGCAGAATAGTTCACAGAAGTGGGAAAGGTAAACTATTGTGGCCACCATATGGTTGCCTCCTGAGTTCCCTGGTGAGCACTGTGTGGGTAATAGATTAGTTAAATTAATGATATTGAACAAAATCTGTAAATTGATTTTGTTATGTTCTCAAAAAAATTAACATTGATGGTCTGGTAGCCACCAATCATGTGTCTGGAAGTAATGTTTTGTGACTCAAATCTGCATGACCAAAATCTTATATTTTTAATTTATGCATAGAAATATTTCCCTTTCTTTATAATCACAGGAGAAACATGAGCGTTGATGAATCTTTTCAAGAACAGTCTTTAAGAGTAACGTGAAGCCTTAATGAACTATTTTTGTATCCTATTTTGGGCCTATGTTTTAGTGAAATATCCATCCTTGTGCTCATCTAGGTTTGAAGGAAACATATCAAATATTTAAGACTGTTGACATTTGCCCATGCTCGTTTTCAGAAGTCCTATCGTTGAAAAACTTCTCCTGAATTTGCTCCCCTTGTGTGGTAAGATCTTTTCTTGTTGTGGAAATGCATGGTAGGAGTTTGTTGAGTGTTGAAGAACTAACCGTATTTGATTTTTGTGCATACAAGGTTTAATGGGGAATATGGTCTTTAAGCATGGAAACATTTTCTATTCGATTGTCCTTGTCAATTGTTTGTTTAGATATTAATCCATGTCGATTGAACAAGAAGGAAAAGATGTAATGATCACAATTTTTTC
This sequence comes from Pseudotsuga menziesii, assembly GCA_001517045.1. Lineage (NCBI taxonomy): Eukaryota > Viridiplantae > Streptophyta > Pinopsida > Pinales > Pinaceae > Pseudotsuga > Pseudotsuga menziesii. The sequence goes on from LPNX010332136.1 coordinate 85,128, forward strand.
TGAAAAGGTTGGTTACGCATTACAGGTGAGCATTTGTTCTATTAATTTTCATCCACAAAGGCCTTATGACACTGTATTTTTAATCAGTTCATTGTGACTATAATACCTTAAACATATTTTACACTCCACATATCTAGTAGTTTACCTCCTGCACATATATCATTGAGTGCATTTGTTTTCAAATATGTTGTATCCATGGACTCAAATCACCAAGGAAGAAGCAACCTAGTTCCACACTATTGGATCAGGGTGTTCCCTTAATACTGTGCAATATTTATAAGCGGAAGTTGTGTTTTCTATTGTAGGTTTTTGTATATCTTTTGCATTCTTGCAGAATATTAAGTTAGAAGGTAATCTTTATGCATTATAATTGGTTCAATCTATGATTGTAGACAAATGAGAAGTTTAATGGCTTCACAACATTATAGTTACAAACAAACATGTTGCAATGGTCCATTATGGATTGGTGATGTTTCAAGCAGTAAAAGCTTATGAAAAAATTTAATTTTGAAGACCATAGAAAAAAAATTCAACCAGATCAGAGACGCGGCTAAGATGATATCCTGGTTAGTTCATAACAAAATACCACGAATGATGTATTCTGATCTTGATTTATCCTACAAATGTTCTTTAAAAATATCAAAAAATATTTCCGACAATTTCAGAAATTGCATGTTTGAGTCTTGGAGCTGTAGTTATTTAAGTTATGCAATTGGGGATTGTTCAGAATTAGATTCATTTTTCTAAAAATGATTAAAGATGCAAATTTACTTGGATATATTTTGGCATTCAAAATAGAGAGACATACCTCTAAGTATAAACCAAAAGCATCTTAAAGTACAATTGCAGTCCAATTTTGTTTTGTGCGGCTTAATAATTGTGAAATATGCATTATATTTGTAAGTCAAAGATAGATGATAAGTGACAATACTGCTTTGCTAAATGAATTACAGCTTTAAACATGTGCATCATAATCGTGTAGGCAATTGTTAGAGAATCTAGTTGTGGTGAGGCACTTGTTAATTGCTATTCAGTTACAGTATAGATTCATTGGTATAAGAAGCATATTTTCAATTTATGCACTATTTTGATCTATCCTCACCACATATGATAGCTTCATTATTCCTAAGAAGTTATACATAGTTTTTCATAACTATAAATTTCCAATATTGAGTCAATCATTTGGAAGTATCTGTGGAACTAAAAGGCCATTAGGTACCTCCTCTGCAGGAAGCCGAGATGCGACAGGAGCAGAAGCGTTTTTTTTGCAAAATGATTCAGATCCTGATTTTGTTAGATATGCTTTGTACTCTAATATCCTATTACAGTTTGTTGCACTCCTTCAAGATATGAATTTTATTGCCTATATTTCTGTTGATACAGAATAGTACACATATAGAAGAAAATAATAAATTGAAGTTAATGTGTAAGGTGGTGTTTGCATTGTCAAATTTAGTAGATTTTATGTGGCTTCTTGTGAATGCCTTCTTGTCAATTCTGGTATTAAAAAGAAATTGAAAGGGCTCTTATCTGATGAATGAGAAATGAAGTAATACATGACGTATGCTAAAAATTTGATGATATTTTGATAAACTGACCACCTATGGATTGATTGTAGGCATGGGAAATTGTGGCCCTGAGGAGTGATAAAGCTCCAGGACTGTAAAGAGTTATGAAGATATGAGAAAGATCTCATGTCCATTAATTTGTCACCACCAGGAAATGGTGATGGAGGTAGTGGTTGAAAGCTACCTTGTTTTTCCCTCGGGCTAGCGAGGGACCAGTATGCATTATGGGGATGGCTAGATGTAAGACATTTTGATTAAAGACTCGTTTCACACACATTAGAGGACTGTCACATGAGTGGGGGACTTTGTGAAGATAATAACCTCTAGGAATTATGGGGGTGTGTGAGAATGGAGGTGCCTCAGCTTGGTGAAGCACCCTGAATAGCACAAAAAGGAGATATGCCTAAGGGTGGGTATCATCCTTGTGTTGGGTGGATTGAATTGGTACTTGAAGTATTGTTAGCACTTGGAGTGTTGGGATGGAGGACATCCAATATATATATATATATATAATGCTTGGAAGAGGTATGTGCATTACAGGTAAGCTGGTACCCATGAGGTAATATGTCTATTATTTGGCAAAAAGTACTAACACGTATATCAAAACCACTGTGGATTTTGGAAATTGTATAATGTTGGTTTCTGAGTTTTACATTGTTTCAATTTCAATGTTAGTATACGTGCATATATGTTTTAAAAATGTAGGTTGGAGACCTAATCCCATATATCAAGAGGGATTAGGAAATACAAAAGTAAGCATTCAAAACAAAGAGATGAAAATAATAAAGATGATGAAAGAGAAGAAGGTAATCTGGTAGAAGAAAACGCCGAAACACCGAGGATGGTGTTAATTTTAGGGGGGAAGAATGTAATGTTCCTCCTGTATACCCCTAAGCAATTTGTAATTTTGGAATATTATTGTACAAGGCTTCTGGGTGAGGAGCTCAAGTCCAAGGCCCCACCAGAATAATAACTTGAAAGTTAGGCGATTTACTTCCTAAATCTTAAAACATCAAGACAACTTAAACAATGGGAAACTGAACAAGGAGGGAAAGAAGAGAATGGTTAGGGAACCTTAATTCAACACCATAGTCTGATAAACATAGTAACTATGGAATGCTGTAGGGATCCCTATTTTTCTTTTGTTGTAACTAGCATGATTAAAAAATACTATAGCCTAGAGGGTTGAATTCTTGCATAATTCAGCCATGGCCTTAGAGGTTACCACCTTATTAACATCGACAAAGGGATAAGAAGTTAAAATTAAAAAGAGAAAGAACCAAACAAGATTTCAAGTTACAAAAAGGGAAATATGACGAAGAGATATCATCACTCAAGTATCTCGATAAATTACTAAATGGTAATGTACCATGGTGAGGAACTAATTTATGATGACATAAATTAACATACACTAAAACTTATGAAACGGCATATATATATATATGTCCACTTTATTTAAGTAACTCGAGACAAAGTATTTACATATATATATAAGAAGAGTCAAAGCCAAGATATTGAAGGATTTAGAGCTTGATTTTTAAAAGCTAAACATTGACATATTTAAGCTAGGATACTGCTGACATAAAAAAAGGGATTTTGTGATAAAGAAGTTTTTTCTGTCTAAAAATGACTCTAACCTCTCTTGATTACAAAGACCACATAGGGGTAACTGACTTGTTTAAAAATGAATCTTTCTATTTTATGCTGGGGTCTTAATGTCCTTGACAGACCTTGCCAAAATTCCTCCCTTTAATTTTAGATGGGCGCGCCAGCAAAATAGAACGAGCAGTAATTATTTTGAGGGAAAAATCTGAACCAACCAGTAAATCCGCCCCACCCCTCCGCTATAAGTATGAGGAAATTGTAGCAAGTAGGGGGGGGGGAAGAGGGGAGCTCTATATGAGCTCGGAACCTTGTGCATTTTCCATGAGCTTAGCCCTCTCATCCTCTGTGATTTGTCTTTCTACATTCTTTAGGAGAACTTCTCTAGTGTTTCCAGGAGAATGATCTCTGTAGATTCAGAAGAGAGTCTCCATAAATTTAGAAGCAAAGGGAGGAGCATGTGGACCTGATGGAAGATAGTTTTATTGGTAAGACCTCTGTGTTTTCTTTTATCTACTAAATGCTACAATTTTTTATTATCAGCCAGCATATATATGTACATACCTGTGATCTTTCAAGAAATCTAGTCTACGTTCTATGTATCTTCCCAAATGCCTGTGTTAATGGCAATAAAACTCTGATAAAAACCCTTCCGTTTGTCTGCAACCTTGGTTGTGTAGGGTTATCATTCTGAAACTAAAAACCACCTAGTTCAGGGCTAGGAGCCTATTTATAGTTGATTACTGAACAGATTCTTGACCCCATTTCTGACTCGGCTTTCAACCAGCATGTGCTTTTTTTGGGGTGAATCGACTTGGTTCTAAACCCCGACGAATCGATCCAACTCCTTTCTTGATTTTATAGCTCGCGTGCACACACAGGGAGGATCAATTTGATCCAACTCCCTGCTAGACTTCAAAGTCTGCGTGTACCTATATTAGGGGCTTGTTTTGATTTTGAGCTCCCTGCTTGACTCCGAATGTTGCGTGAAATATGATCAGTGGTGAATCTTAATTTGATACTGATTGTCCTCTCTTTCGATTTGAATACTAACAGCACCTTGAATGGAGTGGCCAGGTCACCATTCTGTAAACAGATTTCATGCTTGGAATCGTATCGTTTGTTTCCCGTCGTAAGGGCGTGGGTCGTGGTTTCCACCTCATCCATAGTTTTTTCTCTTGCAGAAAACCCAACAGTGGTAGTTTAGGAATTTTACCGCATCCATCTAAAGAATTTTGGATTGATTATAGAGCTTGATTTGATCCATGCTTAATCGAAACTTTAAGATTGATGGAAATCGTTTTTTCTAGTAGGTTTCTCCTTGATCTCTCCATGAAGTCACCTCCTGTGATCCTCCCTTATAAATCGAGATAAGAGGTTTTGTTTGGTTAAATTAGTGAAGACCATCTCACTTGGTTAAATTAGTGAAGACTAACAAGCAAAGGGGAAACCTCTTGTTAACCTCTAAAAAGCATTTCATGTTTAAAATTGAAAGTGTTTATACCTAAGATTAAAAATATAAATATGTAATATTTGAGAGATCTCAAAAGAAGGAGGCCTATGCATAGGGATTGTACTTTTTGGTTTTAAACATCTTGAAAGGAAGTATAGATGATGATATACCTAATGTTGGGATATATAGCTTAGAAGTAATCTTCGCAAGAGAGTTTAGGAGAAGGGCAAAACATAAAGTATGGTGATATGGAAGTCGCAGATTGTAACCCTTTGCAATAAATATGATATGGAGCAATAGTTTTGATGGAAGTAGCCCAAAGATTTGGGCAAACCACATATATGGTGTTTTTGGTGTTCTTTTGTTTATGTCTGAATGTCTTTTTCTTCGTTTGTTTAGATAGGATGACATTGATAAATTTGAGGTTCTTGCAAGTTTCGATTCTATATCTGAATGGTTTAAAGTATGCATATGTATTTGAAATAATTGTTACAAAATTATATGAAATGAAGGAATTACTGCACCAGAAAAGTTAGGCCGGGCTTATTGAAATACTTTGTTGTTTTATCAATATACCTTATTGCCTATATGGGATGATTCTGGTATCGAACTCTTTTGAAATAGTTGTACACAACAAAATGATCCAAGATTCTTTCTCTAGTTTTGTTCAAATTTATGTCATCAGAATATTTTAATTGAGTTCATTAAAAAGGGGCCATTAATGCCCGAATTCAAACAAAGAAAGTGCTGGCAGGCTGGTAGACACTAATGGCCACTCCCAATTTTATAATATAATGGTTGTGATTCATTATTTCTGGTTGACGTTTTTTATAATTTAAGAACCAAGTTAAGAGGGAGATAAAAACTCAATTAAGCCTTCATAAACTTGTAGAAGACATAAATATGGTATCATGATGTCATCTATTTAAGTGGCAATCATTTGATGAAGGAACTGAATCAGAAAATAAGAAAAGTTAATTTGTGAATTGGTTTTTGTGATATTACGGAAGTGAGATCCTTGCAAATAAAGCTTAAATTGATTGGTTGATAAGTATTTTGGAGGGAAGAATACTTCTGTCTTATTGTTGATACTTCACTGAGGTTATTTCTTACGAGTATTAGGTTAAGGTCCTTCATGGGTTTTCTGGCACAAGAATGTTTCCTTTCAGTGTAAAACAACTTATATCAATTCTAGGTCCTCATTATGATTCACAATTGAAATAACTTGGGCTTGGTCATCTTCTGTTGAACCCAAGGCTTGTTGTAACGTCCCTCTTGTAAACCCCTATATATATGTTGTAATTTTTGAATATCCTTGTATTCGTCTTTTGGTGAGGAGCCCAAGGCCAAGGCCCCACCAATAAGACCTTCTAATAAATACCATCCAAAGTACCTTAGGAGACTTGAGGATGGGACACAGCTGAACAACGGGAAATTGAACCCATGAGGAAAAATAAAATAAAATAAAAAGAGGGAAAAGAAAAGAGAATGGTCAAAAGAACCTTAATAACGATAACAAATCTTAGGTATCGTCATAGCTATGGCATCCTACAAGGATTCGTGTGACGCCATATTTGGCCTAATTAAAAGGCGAGCTACTTAATAATAAACGTAAATAAGACGTGGTCTAAGAATTTTCAAAGAAAAGTATGACATTAGGCGTCATCCTAAGAGGAAAAACGAGTCATGAGAAAATCTACTAAGTCATTCTCTTTTATGAAATGACATAGTATTATTATTATAAATTATGTCAAAAGGAAAATATGGATTAAGTCCTTTTATCTTATTATTATAAATTATGTCAAAAGGAAAAATATGGATTAAGTCCTTTATAAAATTACATAATTGTATTATTATTAATTATGTCAAAAAAAAATATGGATTAAGTCCTTTATAAAATGACATAGTTTTATTATTATAAATTATGTCAAAAGGAAAATATGATGGATTAAGTCCTTTTATAAAATGACATACTTTTATTATTAATTATGTCAAAAGGAAAATATGAATTAAGTCCTTTTATAAAATGACATAGTTTTATTATTATATATTATGTCAAAAGGGAAATATGGATTAAGTCATTTTCTTATGACATAGGTTTATTATAAGAATTAGGTTTATTATAAGAATTACGTTAAAGAGAAAGAATGAATTAAATCATCTTATTGAAATAGGTTTATGTATTATGTCCAAAGAAAAAGATAGAGTAAGTTTTTTTTTCTAATATCAATGACATAGGCCTATTGATATATATATAACCTGAGATAAGTTTATTATATAATCATGAAAATCACGTCAAAAACTAAAAGGTAAAATAAAGTAGTAAGACCTTTCACTAAGGGCCTCGATTACTGCATGAATTACTTTCATAGTAAGGAAGAATATATATATAGCATTATTATTATTATAGAGGAAGGAGTTAAAACCGAAGAAGTAATTTCTTCAACCGATTGAATTTATATTCATGCTTAAATCTCGGTGTGACTTGAGGATAAGGTTCGGCTGGGAAGAAGGAATTAACCACCATTGAACCCAGGACAGTCGTGACCTTGTAACCGTCAACAGTCGCCAGAATCCGGGTTTGATTATCATCAATTCTGCCTGACAGATTGCAACGGCAACCTGGTATTTTTAGGAATTTGGTCGAGTTGATGGGAGAGCGTGGTCTTCCCCATTAATGAGCATGTTATTTTATAAATAAGAGGGGAAGGGCGTTTTAGGGAAGAGTTGGGGGGTATGGCGTCCAGACAAAAGGAACGCGTAGATAAATTATTTCTGGACTGTCTACAATGGGATGAGGAGGACGTCTTGCTGGAGGAAAATCCCAAAATGGGGAGGTGTTTTTCCAAGGAACGTCGCTGACGATGGAGGGAGCGCTCCTCGCGTGCCCGATCTCTGAAGGAAGCAATGCGCTGGATTGTTTTTAGGGTCGCCGTAGCCCTAGCATTGGAAATGTGTGGATCTTCTTCGCTTCCGCGCCTCCTTATACCACTCTGTAAGTATTCTTCCAATCGTGATCATTGAATCTCTTTTACAGATTGGGTAGAACATGTGGTTACTGATCCCTGTTANGATTTACTTGCCTTTAGTATTATTCTCATGTTAGCTGAGACTTATGTATGGACAAGCATATATTTGTTACCTGGACAAACTTATAATGGAGGCTGTGCCTACTCTAGTAGT
>LPNX010332141.1:0-11373 GCA_001517045.1 Pseudotsuga menziesii
TGAAGACACGATTTGACTTGGTGTCGGACACGTACCGTAGCGTGTCTTCACGTGGACACCGCGGGTACGGACACGTGGGCCAGTATGGACGTGTCAGGTAAATTAGTATACCAACTATATCATATCTATATATTTTGTATAAAATTTAATATATTCATTAAACACATTTAAAAAATGAAACTATATCGTATATGAATTTATTTGATAAAATTTAAAATGTTCATTAAGCACATTATAAAAATTAAACTATACCGTGATAATTAAATTAATGGTAACATATTTTCTGAGTTTTCTTCATTAAACATTGGCTTACATATTAATTACATTGCTACATACAAATCGCAATATGGTTCACGATGGATGAGATGGGCCACACATTATACTTCAGCTGTATTCGTCACGATATGGATCACAACAATTGAGGGCAAGGGTGAGGCACTCGCAACCGACTATAGGCGAAACTGGAGATCGAGTCTGGACAATGCAAGTAGCGAGCAGTGACAGGTGATTGGGAAGACTCGTAGAGTAGAGGCGGCGTACGAGGATGGCAGTGTAAGGCGATAGAGCAGGGTTTCCCGTTTTCTAGTTTTCCATTCGAATTTTGCTGGCGAACTTCAGAATTAAATTCGGCATGCCTTGAAATTCGCCTAAATTCGAATTTTATCCTTGAAAAGCACCGAATCTGGTGACTTAGGATTAGCCGGTAATTGGGGAGGTGTATGAGCAGATGGATAACATGTTGGGCCAGATTAAAGATATTGTTGAATCGAAGGATCCCATCCTGTATGACCATATTCACACACATGTGGTCAAAAGGTGAGAATATCTCAACGTTCCACTGCATGCCTTAGCATATGTATTGACACCAAAATATTATTCTCTGTCTTGGTTGGCCAAAGCAGCACCTGGGGGGTGGGGTTAGGAGAAAGCCCCACATAGATCCAGAGGTACAGGTTGGGTACATGGCTGCTATAGACAAGTTGGTCCCTGATGAAGAGGAACTTGCCGTATTGCGTAGTGAATTAAGCAAATACCTCGATGATATTGGTTTGTTTGGTACTTTGCATGCTAGAAGAGATTGAGAATGGTGGAACATGTATGGCTCATCAAGCCCACACTTGAATAAATTGGCAACCAAAGTGCTTTCACAGGTGGTAAACAGTTCCTCTGCAGAAAAGTGTTGGAGCACCTATAGCTTCATCTACTCGGTGAAAAGAAGTCGATTAAATGAAAATCGGGCAGAAAGCTTGGTTTATGTACATTACAGCTTGAGGTTGTTGACTCATTACTGTGAGTGGGCCAAAACCGATAGATCATATGTCACTTGGGACAACAATCCATAGGAGCATAACTTGGAGGATGGAGCCTTAACTTTAGAGCGCTTGGAGGATGAAGATGACCATGTAGCAACAACAACAACAATGCCACCGCCATCTGCTATCTTGTTTCCTGATGCACCATCTTTGCATAGAGGTTCAACTTCACAACCCCCACCTGCATCAACGAGAGGGGGGTCATGTAGGACCAAGTCTTGGAAGTGGCTGAAGCTGCTCAACATTAGTGGCTACTGTGGATCAAAATCCTGCTTCCTTTGTTCATAGACCACAGGAAAAGAAATTAGAAATTTTCTAGTGGCAAGAGGAAACATCCATAAAATCTACTTGTCTTTTCTTATTTACAGTTTTTTCGAGTTTTTGCACTGTCGAGATTCGAGAACTTGAGTCATTGAGTTTTTTATATTTATTATGGTATATTTTGTGAACATTACACGACAATTCAAGTTTGAAGTTTGAAGTTGAACTCTGAAGCTGTAAGGTTGATAACTTGATGTTATGGATAATTGACCTATGTTTGACGAATTCACTAGTATATGATGATTGATTGAATTCATGAATTCACATGTACATTGATGGTTGATGAATGATGTTATATGGTATTATGATTTATCATGTTATGGTTTATTTCATGTTCTTATGCTTTCCATGACTAATTCAACATTCTACAAGCATTTGTTGGCATATATGCATCAAAATATATTAAAAATATATATTATATAAAAAACGCTCCCAAACCGGAAGCTTCGGAAAATTTCGCTTCCTGCTCCTGCTCCTGCTCCCTCTTCCTGCTCCCAAGTAACCTTGACTTGGCCTCCAATGGCTGAAACATGATCAATGATTAACTTTTGAAGATCCCATGTTGCTGGTCACCCTTTTGACCAAGTCAATAAGTCAAACTTATTCAAAATTTGACCATAATGCAAACTGATGTAAGGAGCATATATAAAGCTTGTAAAGGATGAATAATACTTATTTATGACAATTATTGATAAACAACTAAGTGCAAGGTCCTATCCGACATGTGATCATCATGTTACTCTTTGCATAATTTATCCTCATAGCACAAGAACATAACAAAATATAAAGTAAGAGTAATGTATTAAATACATATTGCCCTCTAACATAACCATCGGAAAGTATTTGCATATATCAGCCTTTCTCATGGGTGGAGTGGATGGTCAATAATCAATAGGCTAGTGAAGTGGTATATTAATCAATGGAAGGCTTGAGTTAGTCTTGGAGATGAGGGAAATGGGAACTCTCTGTGACATTTGCTAGTTTTCCAAACACCAGGGAGCAGGGTGTCTCACAAATGGATGATGTGCTAGAAGGAAGTTCGGTGACACTGAGTATTTCCAAAAACTCCAATGGTACATATTAACATTACAATCCAGGTGTTCCTGCGTAAAATGTGGCAGGTGTACAAGGCCAATATAAAAATAAAGTGGCCAAACATATAACCATTGTTAAAACTAATGATTTAGGGTTTTGGGTAGATTCTTGGTACCAATTTTGGTGCTCTTAGGATGGTTGAGACAGTCTTATCACACTGTACAGGAGGTCCATTTGCTGCAGGTTGAGGACGGAGGTGAGCCCAAGTGAAGGTTTAGTTCTATGATATCCCGGAGGACCATTTTGAAAGCACTGAGGTGCCCAGTTAGCAATCTCCATAGGAGGAAGAGGTCTTGCCAAGTGCTGGCCTCCCAAGCCTGTATCTGTGTGAGGTGGTGGTGAATATCCCCATTGGACTGTGGTTTCTCTTTGGCTTCCAAGCATTCTAGGTAATCCAGTCTGTCTTTGCCGTGAATGACGATGGAACTGGCACAGTGTCAAAGATTCCCAACGATGCTCACATTTTCCCTCACCCTTCATCCTGGTGCGGAGAGTATAGAATTCCTCGAGCAATCTGCAGAGGGAGCACTAATGATACAAAGCTATGGTAATGTTCATACTCATAGTAAAGACATTTGTGGAACAGAATCTTGAGCACCATGGAGGGATAGGCATTAACTCTTGGAAACGAGGAGGGAGAGCTGTGGTCCTCCTTTTAACCAAGGTGCATGTACACAGACAAGCTAGGCATTAAATTGACAAGCCAGGCAAAATACGACAAAACATTTGAACCACTCCCATGCAATTAAAATATTATCAAGAGGTAATTGACAATTAGGAAGCCCGGTTTGCTCCTTTTGGACAATTTTGGTGACCAAAAGCCTTATAATCTTGGAGGACTCTGGCAAGAATCTTGTAAGCATGCACACAGACAAAGGGAGCTGGCTGGTGGGTGGTGAGTTATGCTGCCTCCCCTCTGCATTAAATTGAAAAGACATGCAAAGTATGGCAAAGCATTCGAACTGCTCACATGCAGTTAACGGATTATCAAGAAAAAATCAGCGCTTAGGAAGTCCGATTTGCTCCTTCTGAACAATTTCAGCGATGAAAAACCTTATAATCTTGGCAAGGGCTCTTGCAAGAATCTTTGTGCCGATAAGCGCTCTACAACCCAGTATGGGTGAGATCTTGTAACGTTACGTAACATTATTTTTATTAATAAAAAATAAAATTTCTAATTATAGGCCAAAATAAATGTCTGCCGCAAAAACAATCTAATATGGGAGAGATGTTGTAATCTTCCTACCTAACAAAACAATAAAAAAGTAAAAATTCAATTATCCGTAAAAAAATATGTGGGTTAGGAAAAAAACACAATATGGGGGAGATGTTGTAATGTTCCTACCTAACAAAATAATAAAAAATAACAAATTGAATTATCCGCAAAAAAATGTTGGCCTTGCACATGGTTTTAAAAGCATGTGCAAGGACTTCTAAACAACACATGGTTTTATTGTACATGGTTTAGGGGGGCCTTGCACATGTTTTTTAAACCATGCACATGTTTTTTAAACCATGTGCAAGGCCCTCCTAAATAACCCATGGTTTTATTGTACATGGTTAGGAGGGCCTGGTTTTAAAACCATGTGCAAGGCCTTCTAAACAACACATGGTTTTATTGTACATGGTTTAGGAGGGCCTTGCACATGGTTTTAAAACCATGTGCAAGGCCTTCTAAACAACACATGGTTTTATTGTACATGGTTTAGGAGGGCCTTGCAAATGGTTTTAAGACCATGTGCAAGGCTTCCTAAACAACCCATGGTTGTAGGAGGGCCTTGCATATGGTTTTAAAACCATGTATGGGGAAATGTTTTCATGTTCGTTCCTAACAAAATAAAAAATAATAAAAAATATTATATGTTAGTCATAAATAATATTAAATATTAATAATAAAAATATTATTTGTGGACCTTAAATAAAAAAATTTGTCTTTTGGTTTGAATCAAATCAATGTATACCTAAGAAGAGGTTTGTACCTCGAGACATTTGATCCATCCCGGCGCTTGATAGAGCCTAAGATTTGGATCTACGCTGGTGTAAGTGACATTGCAGAGTGGAATGAATGATATCTTCCCACCATATCCTTTTTGGCTTGTTCAGGGTTGTGCCAAGAAGCAGTACATAGTGATAATATATTGCTGGTATGATGGTATCCATATAGTTTAATTCAAAACATCTTGCGACGCTTTGTGATTTTGCTATATTCACTCATACATGTTATGTCAGCAAAACTAGGATATTTGATTGCACTGAGAGAAGCAAGATGCATTCTACAGCCAAGTATGAGTGAGATGTGTGAAATGTTAAACATTTAATATTTATAAATCAAAATGGAAACAATATGAGGTCCGTAATGTTAAAAAGGATAATTAAAAAAATTGCAATGTTACTCTGATGTAAAAATATAATATAAAACAAACCAGCATATAGATGCATCTTAACCCCAGATATTTTAAGCACCAAGAGGGTTTCGATCCCTCTTTGTGTTTAATAGATCTGTGGTTAAGATGGATCTATGCTGGTGTCTAATGGTTTGGATCTACATTGATATACGTAGATAATTTACTATTTAAAAAATAATTTTTGAAATATATTTAATTTTAATTTATTATTTAAATTTCAGGTTTTCCTGATTCCAAAATTTTGGTAGTTCATGTTTCTGTGCCATACCTGTTTCCATCTTTTGTGCAACTATAGCCTGCTCCAGATGTGCTTTTGGGTTCAAGCCTTCATGCTTCTTGCTATAGTGGTGGTATAATGCTGGTATAATGATATCTTATATAGTTTCATTCAAAACTTCAATTATATGAACTTGTTTGTTGGGATTTTGCTATATTCACCCTTACTTGTTATATCAGAAGAATTGGCATATTTGATTGCACGCACCGAGAGAAGTGAGGTGCATACTAAAGCCTAGCATGGGTGAGATGTGTGGCGAGGTCCATAATGTTAAAAGGGAAATTAAAAAATTGCATCGTTATTCAAATGTAAAGATCGGAAAGTACGATAGCAATAAAATAAGCCAGCATACAGGTCTATCTTGATTTTTAACCGCATATATTTTAAGCACCGAGAGGTTTTTGATACCTCTTTGTGCTTAGTAGATCTGGGATTTAGATGGATCTATGGTGGTGTCCGTTGGATCTATTGATATACATAGATAATTTTGTATTTTAAAAAAAACTGATTTCTGAAATATATTTTTAATATGAATTTATTTTATTATTTAAATATTAAGTTTTCCTGGTTCCAAAATTTTGGTGGTTCATGTTGCAAGTCATACGTGTTTCCATTTTTGTGCAACTATATCCTGCTTTAGATGTGTTTTTGGCAATGTCCTTGAAAACTGCCCCCTAACTAGTATACCTGTCTAACTTAAGATAGGTAGCCATGTATGAATCGTGATGTTTACTACATTTAATGTCTTTTGTTCTATCTCTTTGTGTTAACTGACTAATTATTGACATACGTCTGCAGTTAGTTGTATGGATATGATGTGTTTGGGTTATTGATGTTTCTGATCTTTTGTCTAGATTTTTTTTTTTAGACAAATTATGAAAATTTGTCCATTTAGATCCAATTAATAACTGCACCCGCATGTGTAGTGGTGGTTCATTTTTCCATGTCATACCTGTTTGCATGTTTTGTGCAACTATATCCTGCTTTAGGTGTGTTTGGGTTCAATGTCCTTGAAGACTGGCCCTTAAGGTATACCTGTCTAACTTAATATAGGTAGACATGTATGAATCGTGATGTTTACTACATTTAATGTCTTTTGTTCTATCTCTTTGTGTTAAGTGACTAATTACTCATGTCTGCAGTTGTATGAATATGATGTGTTTGGGTTATTGGTGCTTCTTATCTTTTGTCTAGATTTATTTTTTGACAAATTAAGAAAATTTGTCCCATTTAGACCCAATTAACAACTGCACCCGCATAGTAGGTTAGTGCTTAGCTTTTCGAAAACTTTCTAGATTTTAGATGGTAATATCATCCTTCAATGGTTTATTTTTGGCGCAATTGGTCCCATGGATTTAGGATTCTACTTTATAAAAGCTGAGTTTATTCTCGGTATATAATAGTGGCTGTAGAACATTGTTTTCCTTGAGATCAATGAATGTTCAAAATTCCTCTTTAAATATAGTGATATCTTTAGCTTTAGATGTTCACTGTATTATGAGGCGAGGTTAGATGTTCAAGACTCTGGAGGTTCACTGATTTCCTTGTTTAGATACAATTCACAAGGATTAATGGTATTAAGATTTGTTCGCTACGAATGTTTTCTTTCACAAAAGTGCTCTGTTGTGAGGGGACAATCAGACTATTAGTGGTTTTCACCCCATGTGAACTGGAGTGGTGAAAAAGCTCCAGGTTCAGGAAACTGAACTTTCAAAAATCAAAATTTCTGGAAATGGAGAAATTTTAAATATATGCATGTAATCTTCAAAGGGGATGACCTGAATATCTGAACTCTCAGATCAGAAGCTCTAAATCAACCATAAATAATAATCTGGAGATTAGAAATCACAATAAATCATACAGAGATTTTCTTTTCTTGAATAAAAGTAAATCATAAAGCTATAATTCAACTTGGAAATGAGAAATGAAGCCTTTGCTTGATGTTTTGTATGGAATACTAGACTTCTTATCAGTGTTTTACGGGGACGCATTTCCACGTTTCCTGCGTGTCAGGGACTTGGGGACTCCTAGCGAAACATTTCCCCCACCACCATGCCCCTAAGAATTTATTTTTAATGTTTTCCCATTATTTTCACTTTTTGCAATCCCTACTTGGTACTACTTAGAAAATACATCAATATATTTAGTATTTTCATTGCACAATCATGAATATACATCAAATGAATTATTATTTTTCATCTTTTATTATTTATAGAGACGTCTCCACGCACCCCCCCCCCCGAATTTCCTTAAATTTGGGGGTGGTCTCCACGCGTCCCGAATGTGCGTTTCCCTGCTCCCGCGTCCCCCCATCCCGGAAACTTGGGGGAACATTGCTTATTATTGATGTTTTGACTAGGATAGGGTATGTACAAATCCGTATACTTGGCTTAAGAAAAAAATGCTTAAAATATTTTGCATCCTCAGACAAGTGTTATAATGAAAAAAATTGTATGATAACATTGTATCTGCCATTATTGGGGAACTGTCTCATAGTGATTCAAAACTGGATTAGGGCATAAATCAACACAACAATGAATAAAATCATTAGAACGGAGTAAATATTAGCTGTCATCACCGTGTAGTTATGCTCAAATCTGACATGAGTTTGATGTGAATAAATAATCAAGGGTGTAAACAGTGGTGCATCGGGCATCGTTGAATGCCGTGGAACTCTTTTTAATTAATGTGGCCGCGATTCACTGCTGCTGTCCGAACGCAAGCCATCTATGAGAACAAATGGGTCCATTGTATTACAGTTTGCCCAATCATAGTCTAACAAGATTTGTCAGTGAAATTGGTTTCATGTATCCACCACCTATCAAGGTGGTCATCTGCAGAGTCCATCACATTTTTCCTTTGGAAGGTTGTTGAGAGAGGAAAAATAAAATGGACACATGGGCCTGTAGGGAACTGAACTAGTATCAACTCAGCTGAGTAGGTAAGAACTTGGCCTTGTTGGATCGGTTTGGTAGCGAACCAGCTAGTTTGTACACTGAGCTGGCCGATTCTGTGTGAAACCGCCGCTGGATCCAGTTTGAAGGCTGAGTTGGTACCGTCAACAACTCGGCTGAGTTGGTACCCTCAACAACTTGGTTGAGTCCAAGTCCTAGTCAGCCAAATTGTAAAACACTGATCTGTCTCTCCTGATATTGGAGGCCGAGGGGAAGAACCTCATGGTGGAAGTCTGGTTGCTCAACTGAACCTGGTGGGTAGTATTTTGGAAGGAGTGGCTTTGGCCCTAAGTCCCTCAGTGGTGCTGGCATGTCTATTGGTTAGGCAGGAGAAACTCTGCACCAGGAGCTGGCTTGGCACTTGTCACCACTAGCTGCCTTGATAAGCTGAATGAATGTATTGAGCTTGATGGTATTGGGTCTAGGGAGTGTTGCAGCCGCAACTGTTCTCCCCAAATTTTCTGAAATCTTGGTCCCCTCCTCATCATTTAGTATTGTTTTGAATCATGTGAATTCATGAACCTTTTGGGCATGCTTTAATGATTGAATGATTTTGAAGATCGATTTTCAGCCTGTTTCAAAAAGTGTCTGCGTTAGAATTTTGTGGTGGGTCGCAGATGGGAGTTTGATTTGCTAGCCGAGGATGAATTGGACTTTATTATTCTTTAAAAAGCCATTGTTGCGGAAGTAAAACAAGTTTACCGCCGCTGAGTTTTAAAGCTGTCTAAACACTTATTTTCTTCTATTGATCGGGCGTCATACTATGTTTGATCGGAAGCTGTAACCTTTTCGCTTTCGTCGTTGCGGCTCCCAAAGCGGCTTAGCACCCGAAGTCCAAATCGTTCCGACTGCCGATGCGTGTTGACCTGTTTAGCCGCGTACCCGAAGCCTTTTTCTTCCGCCGTTGCGGCTGGGACAATCATTTGTCTTCCGATGTTGATGTCTTCCGATCTCCGATTGGAAGTTTTCTCGCCTGCGTTTCGCTTGATTTTAGTACGTTTCACTTCCGCCGTTGCGGCTGGGAAAGTCATTTGTCTTCTGATGTGATGTCTTCCGACTTCCGATTAAAACTTTCCCGCTCGCATTTTTGCATGTCTTTGGTCCTTGTCTCTTCCGCTGTTGCGGCTGGGAAAGTCGATTGGCTTCCGATACTGGTTTCCTCTTGATTTCCGCCGTTGGTGTTTTTCTCACGAGCTCGTAGGAAGACGAGGTAGTGGTGTCGGCAAGTGGTGCACCGGGCCATTTCTTGTGGATTAGCCGGTTTTAGTTGGTTTAATTTGACGTTTCGCTTAGAATGTAATCTCCATGAATGATACATTTTGATGAATCGCAGGTGGAGTTTTGGAAGAGGTCAAACCGTGGCCCTCAGGATTGCAAGAAGGACAAACGAAGGAAAAGACAAAACGAAGGGTGACAGAAGCACAGACTCGAAAGATCTATCAGTTACTAATCAGATCATGAACGCTTACAGAAAATAAAATGGGAAGATAAAGCGTCTGGATGATACGTTTGAGGGGCAGCCCAAGCGGTTTGCTGTGGTAGTTTAAATATTTGAAAGTTAGAAGTTATAGGGACTTTTTCCCTGGAAAAACTTGTAAACCATTTGCTTGTAAGAGGAACTATTTCGTTTTACAATCAGAAACTGCAACTTTTGCCTGTTGGAAAAAGCGCAATGTGGAATGTATCAATATGATTAAATGAGCAATGTTGAAGGGGAACTATTTCGTTTTCAGCTGTGTCTCATTAACTGTGAGAGCATTCTAATTTCCTGAACCTATGTTCTTGTTTGAATGTTCCTCAGTATATTTTGTGATGTTTTCCACTGTGAGTAATAAATGCTGTTCATAGACAATCGGCTATCTGGTTGTTCAAATATCTTTAATTGTTCATGTGTCTTGAAAGAAGTATCAACTATCTGTAACTTTTCATAATGTATGTACAAAATACATTACTCACCAATGAATGATAATCTTGCTCCCTAGGGATAGGCTAAGTCACCTGGTTCGAGTTCGTGTTCGAATTCGGGGACTTTGATATTCGACAAAAATTCGGCAAGGAAAATTTTTGCACAAAAATCGGCATTAAATTCGAGATAGTATAAATTTTAAAAATTAAAAAAATATTTCATTTTATATATAAATATTAATTATAATAATAATATATTAAATTATTTCTTAAATATTATATATTTTATCTCATTTATGTAGTTTATTTTAAAAAGTCAAAATTTTAAATTTTAAAAAATATACATTTTAAAACTAAAAATCCTAAAATCCTTTACATTTAAAAAAATATACATTTTAAAACTAAAAATCTTAAAATCCTTTACATTTAAAAAACTATATATTTTAAAATTCTAAAATCCTTTTATCAAAAAGACCGTTTATGTTAGCACAACCCGATTCCACCCCTCAATCGAGTCATTGACCACTGTCAATTTGCGAATTGGTTCTCCATGTGCGAAATGAAACCTACGAATTGCCAAGAAACGACCACGACTTGCGTGTCTGAAACCCACGACTTGCGGCCGCGGGCAAAAAAATGTTAAAAAAACTCGAGTAACAAAGTCACAGGCGGCAAGGTAGGGTTTACACTCAGAAAAATCGGCAATTTTTTTTCACAAATTCGTGTTCCCATTAAAATCGGCGAATTTCGATTTTGAAAGCTAACAAACGTCGAACCCGGTGACATAGGGGATAGGTTAGGTAGTTAATTTTAAATTTTACTGTCTGTGATTTAGATGCATGTGGGTATTAAGACGAGAGGTAAGAACCGGCGCATCACATTGTGATCGCCCCTGCATCCTTATCACCCTGCATTGTTAATTAGGCATTTGCATCTCATACATTAAGTCAAAAATACAAAAAAATACACGATGGACCGGGCCGCAACCGGTAGAACCTTTGTTTTTTGTTACTTGACCTACGGTAGCCGGACCGCAAACCGGACGGATTCCCTACACCAAACAGTCACGGGCTAGTTGGGAATGTTGACTGGGGAGAATCCCT
>LPNX010332141.1:11392-59137 GCA_001517045.1 Pseudotsuga menziesii
ACAGGGAGGCTGCACAAGGTCTCTTGTCTGTGGTCATTGCTTCGTTTGTATGGGGTTACAGGTCTCTGATTGGATTAGCAAAAGATAATTGGAAGGGAACTCCCCAAGTCCTGGAACAAGCAGTGGAACGTGCCATAAATCTCATAGTATATTGGAGATGCGAAACTGAAGGGCCCGTTAGAGTCTACCCGCCAGGATGAATTCATTTCTTTCCACAGTAATGTTTTTTCCTTTATCTCTTTATGAAGGAGGATGGAAAAACATAAGTTGAATTAAGAAAACTTCTGTCTCTTTGGATTTATAATTGTCATTCAATATACACTTCACCAGGGTCTGTTTTTTAATTTATTAATGCTAGATATTGCAGTAGGTTGCTTTTAATCAGTATTCTTGGAAAGTGGTTCACATGTTCCATATATAGTTGCACTTAGTCTTCTTGGAATTTTGTTTCTGTTTGCCCATTTCCTGATGTTGTCAGCCACTGTGAATTGGTTTATAGGTGGAAAAGGCCTTACAAAGCATGGAAGAAGAGGCTGAGAGGATATACAAGGAGGAGCGGCCATCCATTATTGATGATGAAGCTGCATCAGTTAGAGATTTAATGTGAGTTTGAAAATCAAATTCAATAATTCGAACTGCTATTAATTACTTTACTTCCTGTTTATTCAAAATTACAAAATGAAGGAAAAATATTATTTTTATGCAATCAATGCTGTTGATGGAAAAGGTTGGCACAGTATGCCCAATGTACAGAATGTCAGAGTCAGAATGGGAATGATTAGTTAGCTCAATCCTGTGTTTAAAAGAATACTGAAAGTAACCATGATCTGACAAATATGTAAGTGAAAGGCGCTCTAGTATATGTATTCTTGTACTAGTTGAGTGCAATACAGATAGAGATATATGTTTTCATGTTCTCTGTAGCTAATATGGCATTCTACATGTTTTTTAATATATATGCATCAAAATATATTATAATATGCATTATATAAAAAAATGCTCCCAAAACAAAAGATTTCACTTTCTGCTCCCGCTCCCAAAACATATATGTGAAATATTAATCAGTTTGGTACCCCATTGTATAATGTTGAAAATGCATACTAGCTCATGGATTTCTCTCATCAATCATCAATGAGCTACAACTTATAACAATGTCATCAAATGATCAATGATCAATCATCAACAACATCAACATTCAAATTTCAACATATAATATTTGTCATCAACAAACTTCAAAAAAATGCCATCAACCATGAAATGAAACAAAGCATTATAAATTATAAATTATAATATCATATTCATTACGAAAGAGTTTTAAGATGCAATCAACAATTTAAAGTTCAAACTTAAGAGGTAGGTTCAGAATTCAAAGTTCAAAGTTCATCTATGATACTAATGTTTACAAAATAGGCCAGAATAAGTAAAAATGCAAAGTACTATGATTCTATTTCTTTTCTCGTAGTCTAGGTATAGGAATAGGAGCAACTAGAAGTGCTTGTGGAATATGACAAGAAGATGCATGGCCCTTGCTGGACGTTATGAAGATAAAGGCAAAATTCCTACTTATGGAAACATGTTGCTGGTAGGTGTGGCATCTTTGTTGTATGAAATTGATCACCATCATGATCACCCAATAGCTTTGCCTCAAAGTGCTCTAATGCTATGGCTCCATCCTTTAAATTAGCCTCACCTAGATTCTTGTCCCAAGTCAAATATGTTCTATAATTCTTGGTCACATCACAATAACCCGACTCAAAAACTGTCCAAGGTCAGGCACAATGTTGTTCTTTAAACAGTTTTCAAACTCTGCAATAAATCCTCAAAGACAATATTTCAATTCTGCAATATCAGTCGCTAAGCTGAGGCTTAATCTCCCTGTTACAGAACTCAGATTCGTGCCTTCAAACTTCTCCACAAGACTTCATTCTCTTCTGCAAAAATCGTTATTTACTGCTGACTCAGATTACCAGATTTATTCATATTTGCTTCATATCTCAGAGGTTACTTTTTGCACTTTCAAATCCGTCCAGCTAAAGTATATTATTTATATCGTTCAACTAAGAATCAATCTGTTTAATTGCCTTAGCTGACCAATTAATTGACACATGGGGCTTCTGCTTTGGGAGGGATGACTTTACCTGTTTTTGTAACTTCAACAAAAGCTAACAATATAATTATGTTTCTTATATAGACTACGAGGGAATCCGACATATCAATGATGTTAGGAGTTTCCAATAAATTGACTAAATCACCCAAACATGATATTGTGGCTGTGATTGAAGAATTTCATGACTGAAAGCATGAAATTGTTCTCTTGGCCGCCATTTGTGTATTTGTTGTTATCTTTCTGAGTTTGGTGGTAATTTTTCATAGCCTGCAGGCATTTCCTTGTAGCCTGTGGGAATTTTCATGGTTGCAGGCATAACCCATGGATGTTGTCGGCATTTTGATGTGTGCTGCGGGTGTATTCAGTTCATCTCCAATAGCCTGTGGGCATTTTCAAGAGGCCTGTGGTCATTTTTCAAAGGCCTGCAGGCATTTCTCTTAAGACCTGTTGTGAGGATTTTGTCATACAGCTCTGTGGGCATTTTCATTCATCTTACCAAGACCTGTTACGGTCATTTTGTCAGGGTTGCAGGCATTTTCATTCATCTTACCAAGCCCTGTTACGGTCATTTTGTCAGGGTTGCAGGCATTCTCTTCAATAGTTGTGGGCATTTTTCATGACAAAGCTGTAGGCATATCTTTAGAGCTTGTGAACATATTACTAAGTAGCTGCGGACATTTCTCAACTCTGCTCTTCACTTCCCATATCAGGTCTGCCACATCAGCTCACTGCCACATCATTATCTGCCACTTCATCTCAGCCATATTGATATCAATGACAATACTATGTCCAACAATTTAGATATTTGGGAGTTATGTAATGTACTCCTCTTCTCTCTTATGCAATGAGACATTGCGTTATCTAATGTATGATTGGCTAGACTCTTGTGATTATTATGTGCATTTGTGTCGACCCTTGTGTTTGTAAAAACAACCACCATCAAGAATCTATATCCATTGCCAGATGTAGATGAACTGATAGATCAACTTCAGAGAGTCAAGTATCTTAGATCGATTTGATGTTGGGTCACTACTAGATTCTTATCAAGCCAGAAGATATGTGGAAAAAATCTTTTAAGTTGCATCAAGGATTGTTTGAATGTATAGCGAAGGCTTTTGATCTTACCAATGCTTCTGCCAGAACTATGAATGGAGTTCTTAGACCATATCTCGACTCTTTTGTCATTTGGCATATGGATGATATGTTGAAACTAGGGAGGATTTCCTGCAACGCATAAAACACATATTTGCTTGTTGTGCAGCAAAGAAATGCTATGTATGAATTTGAAGATGTAGACAGGGATTGTTTATCTTGGATTCTGTGTGACCCATGAGGGACTTAAGATTCATTTGATAAAGTTCTTAGCCATTGTGAACTGACCACTGTTGAAGAATATTCATGGCCTGTGAAGCTTCATTGGAATGTCCATTTAAGCAAAGAAAGTCAATGTGCTGTCTTTTCATGTTTTCCACTTTGTTTGGTTTAAGTAGGTTAATATTTGCTAATGTTTCTTTTTAAAATTATTTTCAATGGTTCTAGTTGCCTAGTCCTGACCATCAGGTTTACTTGTTTACCTGAAATAGACTGTACGAAATCGTTGTCTGCCCCATTGCGGTCAGACAATGACTCGGTTGAGTCAGCTGTTTACTTAGCCCCTGGTCTAGTCAGCGATCCACCTGGATCAGTTTACCCCTAAAACCAAGTCAGACTGGACACTGGATTGCCAATATTATCATGTATTATAATTTCAATTTGAGACAATTCCTTCTTGGCCATTAGTTAGCAATGCATAGGTTTAAAGGATACATGTAAACTCAAACTGGGTGGACATGTTGTGGGATTTTTTTGCAGCATAAAAAATGTTGAGGCATGACAGAGCCCTTTCTTTCAGACTCCAAGCCTTTTTTTGCTGATTTGAGCATGCCCAGGATTCAGTCTATCTATGAACAATGAAGCATTCTATTCTTGAAAATGAAAGGGAAAAGTTCTGTTTTTGAAGACATGTCAAAAGTGAAAATAGTGTCATGGTAGGATAACTGAATTGGAATCTTACCTAGGTGTACTGAACATATTGACTCCTAATGGTGAAGTAGGATAGCTGATTTGGAATCTTACATTGGTGTACTGAACATATTGACTCCTGATGGTGAAGTGCAGTGTGGAAATAAATTCTTAAAAGGTGATGATAACTATTTCTTTAATTCTCTAAGGTTTACTTTTAAGTGTCTGTGTTCTCTCCAACTATCTTGATAGTAGAGTCTCAGAAATATTTCATCGAAGAATTCCAACAAGGTATGGCCGGAAATACATCCATTCAATTGTCAAAGTCGGCTCCCAAGGAGCAAGTCTCACAAAGCTAGATTTGAACCCAGGTGGGGACGATAACACCAATCATCCTAACTACCCGATCTTCACCCAATTGACTCTCTCTGAAATATATCTTCTAGGATTGTTATAAAATGTTCACTCATATCAACTTGGTCTATTTTCTCAATCATGCATGGAATAGATAAACATATCAGATTTCCTTGAAGAATTGCTAGAAGACAATTTTCTACAGCATTGAAATAAATATGAAGATTTTATTTTTGATTATAACATTTTTCCTAACATGTACACTATAACCATAACACTGAAAGAAAATAGCCCTCCTATAAAACTTCCAGTCAGCTTGACAGTGAGTGGATTTCTTTCAATCATTTTAACTAAAGCACAGAATGTGTGGAGTACTTTTCATCATACATATATTTTAGATTAACATGGCACTAAAATAAGTTCATTCGCGTTAGTTCTTACTTTTCATTGCAGTTCCGTAAATTATTCTGCACCGCTTCAGTTGTTTGGTCCACATTTAGATATTAACCCACATTGTTAGTTGTTGCTGTATTGCATAAATATCAAGTATTATAAATGTGGGTTCTTGCATGGCAGGTATGAACAGGCGGAATATATCGAAAGAGAAATGGAGCAGATGGGAGAACAAATTAAGCGAATTATAGAGACTGTAAATGCAAATCAGGTATATTAGTGTAAGCTTGAGTACAATATTTGTTAATCTTGGTAGAAGTGTTCTTTGATTAAAAATATTCTAATTGAAGAACCATTTTCTTTCCTCCAGGGTGGGGACTTGGATACCTCTGATGGCATTAGTCCACTGGACATTGTAGTACGGATTTTGAACAATCAATTGAATTCCCTTGTTTGGATTGATGAAAAGGTAAGTACATCTGATGGCCTATTATAGTTTCCTGAACAGATCTATAAGAATGACTTACATTTTTTATTCAAGAGAACGGTGTCCTAGTGTAAATACACAGGTTGTTTAGACTATAGCAAATATATCCTGCCATATACACATATACCCCTGCGTATTTCGATGGCTTTTGCACTTTGTCTATCGTAGGTGACCTCAGTTGTCTATATGCATATTTCCGCTTCGATCATTTGCATTGAAAATAGAAAAGGGTTTCAGTAATTTCTATCCTGTCCTAGCAGATGCACAATTTGTGCACTTTGATTGTTGCTTTGATTTAAAAGATAATAACTTAAATATTTTTAATGTTAAGCTCATTTTGGAAATTAGGATAGATTCTTTTTGCAACATGAATTTATCCTAAGTCACCTGACACAAAGACACGAGACAAAGAGGACACAAAAATACGAGTATCCGACACAGATATGACGACCCTTGGAATCCAGACACAAAGGACATGCTATATATGTATTACACATATAGACATAATAGATTCATTTTTTTAGAAACTAGAACCTTTACAAATATTCAATAGAAATTAGGATCAAAACACATTACACATTCACAAATCACAATGAGACACATGTTGTTGGTTCTAGTAGCATCGAAAGATATTCTCTACAAGAAAGAATAATAAATAGCCCTAGAACAAGTCGGCCCAGTTAAAGAGAAAACGATCAAATGAAAAAGGGAGAAGCCATTACCAGTGAAAAGAAGAAAACTAGGGCTTTCAAGTTTGGCATATTTATCCATAGATTGGACTTCAAAACACTATCTTGGAACTTGCCCTAGCAAGCCACACTTTAATATGGAAACCAATTTTAGATCCAAAAAGTTTCTATGTTGACCTAATTACTGCCAGAACTGATAATCAAGGGCTTCCAGTTTAAAGAGTTTCCATGCACAAATCAAGTTCAAATCTTAGGATACTTGAACTTGCCCTAGGAGGGCGCACCTATTTGTCGAGTCAGATGTCATTTTTGGCATATTTCAATTTTGATCTCCCTTATGCTAGGTTTTCTAGGTCAAATCTTAGTATTGACAAAATGACAACCAATCTAAGGGTTGAGGATAGATTGGATGGAGGAAATAACTTCAGATCTTGGAAGCATAGGATACTTCTCATTCTAGAAGAGAATGATATCTTAAATTATGTCAAAGAAGATACCTCGTAACCATAAAACCATAAGAGGTGGAGGTTAATGCAAAGTACAAGAAGAATATGGTCAAAGCAAAAATAATTCTATTTGATTGAATCAAGGGTCAAAGCAAAAATATTTCTGTGACAAGCTAGTTGTTAATTCTACAACTAGATTCCTGACAAGCATGGTGTCCACCTCCATGTCAAATATTCTTGACATTAGCTTTCGAAGCCATATCGCTTCACAACAAGCGGAGCAAGTTGCGATGTACTTTGCTTCAGCTGTATTGAGAGCAACATTGGACTATTTCTTACTAAACCATGAGATCATCGCGGATCCCATACAATAACATCCATGAGAAATCAAGTAGAATTAACAACTAGCTTGTCACAGAAATATTTTTGCTTTGACCCAAGCTTGTCACAGAAATATTCGAACTTTGTTCGAGACAGAGGCTTGGTCAGTATATCAACAACTAGCTCATCGGTACACACATACTAGAGCTTGATGGTTCCCTTTTGTACCATATCCCTTATATAGAACAATCATATTTCTATATGCTTCGATTTGTCATGGAACACTGAATTTTCTGTCGTCTTTATACAACTCTGGTTGGCACAAAAAATTACAGTGGTGTCCACCTCCATGTCAAATATTCCTAACATCAGCTTTCGAAGCCATATCGCTTCACAACAAGCGGAGCAAGTTGCGATGTACTTTGCTTCAGCTTTATTGAGAGCAACATTGGACTGTTTCTTACTAAACCATGAGATCATCGCGGATCCCATACAATAACATCCACCTGAGGTTCTCTTTTTGTCTGTGGCACTTCCTGCCTAATCTGAATCCGTATACCCATACAAATTCTAGTCATGATCTCTCCCATGGTACAGTCCCAAATCAATCGTACCTTTTAAGCAACTCATCACATGCTTTGCAGCTATCAAGTGAACCCATCTAGGGTTAACCAGATACTGACTCAAGGTGTTCACAACAAAACATATATTTGGCCTTGTGTTCATCAGATACATTAATGACCCAATAATCTGTCTATAATGAGTCATGTCCACTAGCTCGGATGTATCATCAGACAACAGCTTTAAGTTGGTGTCCATGGGTGTGGCCATGACTTTACAATCCAGCATATCAAATATTTTCATGATTTCTACTGCATACTTTCCCTGATTCAGAAAGATTCCTTTTGGGCTCTGCCACACGTCCAGCCCTAGGAATTAATGCATCAATCCAAGATCTTTCATCTCGAATTCTTCAGCTAGCTTCTTCTTGCAATACTTGATCTATTTCTCATTTCCAGTCAAAAATAGATCATCCACATACAACAATAGTATGACTGGTTCATCATCCATAATCTTCATATAAAGATTACGATTAGCTTTACCCTTGGTAAAGACCATGCTTGTCAAGAAGCGATCTATTCTACCATACCAAGCTCTAGGAGCTTGCTTTAGTCCATACAAAACCTTTTTCAACTTGCATATATGAGTTGCTCTGTTTTCGACTTCAAATCCTTGTGGCTGTTCGATGTAAACCTCTTCCTCAATCACACCATTAAGGAAGGTTGTCTTTACATCCATTTGGTGTAAGCCCCATTTCATCATGGAAGCAAGTGCCATGATAGTTTTGATGGAAGTGTACCTTGCTACTAGAGCAAATGACTCTTCATAATCGATCCCCTCTTTTTGAGAGAATTCTCTAGCCACAAATCTTGCTTTGTATTTTCGATACTTCCATCCACAGCATGTTTTATCTTGTAGATCCATTTTGAAGATACCACACTCTTGTTTTTTGGTTTGGGAACAATATCCCAAACGTCATTCTTCAACCCATTCTTTCTTCTGTGCAGCTTCTTCATAGCTGGTGGGTTCTTGGTCTACAAGATCACACATCAAAGCTACATAAGTGGAATATCGCTTTGATCTTTTATTGGTTCTTATGGCGCCTTCTAATGCTCCATATCTTTCTGCTTCTTGTATGATTTCTCTTACCCAACCAGGTTTTCTCTTTTGAGAGATATCCATAGTAGGGGGCTCCTGAGGCTTTAGCATGTCATGGTCTTTTGATGCTACTATTTCAGGAGTTGGTTCAGCTTCTGCCCTTCTGGGAGGTACATCTTCTTTATGTACTTCAAGTTGACACCTTTTAGATTTCTTAAGAGCTGTCTCTTCATCAAAGGTTACATCCCTACTAATCTCGATATGATGGAATCCTGAGATGTATATCCTGAAGGCTTTAGAGACTTGACAGTATCCCACAAATATTCCCTTCTTACTAGAAGGATCCAATTTAGTTGTCTTCTCTTTCGAAATTTGTACATATACTGCACAACCAAATATCTTGAGATGGCTTACTTCAGGTTTCTTTTTGGTATACGACTTACTTAAAGAGCACTGTGAGATAATCTATTTTGCACATATACGACTGTTCTTGCAGCTTCTGTTTATAGGTGCATGGGGAGTTCTTGGTCATGGATCATGGGCTTCATTGCTTCCATGATAGTTCTATTCATTCCTTCTGCAACACCATTTTGCTGGGGATTATAGGGAGTGGTTAGTTCCCTGTTGATTCCTGCCTCCTTACATAATGCTTGAAATTCCTTTGAAGTGTATTCTCCACCATTATCTGATCTTAGTGTCTTGATTCTGTTTTATGACTGGTTCTCTATAAAGAATTTGAATTCCTTGAATTTCCCGAACACTTCACTCTTGTTCTTCAAGAAGTGTATCCAAGTCTTTCTTGAATAATCATCAATAAATGTGACATAGTACTCATATCCACTCAAGGATATGGAGGACATAAGACCACATACATTAGAATAGATTAGTTCCAATGTACCTTTAGTCTTTGTGTCACTTTTCGGAAAGGGATTCTTGATGTTCTTTCCCTGTGCACGTCCCTTGCTGGTTCCCTCATGTTCGATCTTCAGATCTGGTAACCCTGTTGCCACCTTGCTCACATAAGGCAATGCTTTGTAGTTGATGTGAGCAAGTCTCCTATATCACCGTTCACTTGAGTTGGTAGTCTCATGGACAAGGGCTGTCTTTGGATGTCCTTTGAGCTTGTACAATCCTCCTTCTCCAATGACTACACCATCTTTAAGTGTCTTTCCTTTGGACCACATAAGTACTTGTCCATCTATAAAAACAACTCTATATCCTTTCTTATCAAGCGCTGAGATGGAGAGTAGGTTCTTTTTCAAACCTGGTACATAAAGTACTTCCTTCATTTTTATGGAGGTCCCAGTGTCAAGCTTGTAGTTTGATTCTCTAATACCTTTGATGGGATATTGATAGTCATCTCCCAATGATACCTTTTGGGGAGAGTTCTTTTCTTCAAGTTTTGACAGAGTTGTCTTCTTTCCCGTTGTGTGCTTAGAGGCACCACTATCAATAAGCCATGTGTCTTCTCCAGGTGTTACAGACCTAGAGAGTGCAGAGAATAACACACATTCTTCTACATCTTCACCTCTAGTTTTCTTTTGAGGTCTTTCTTCATTCTCATCTTCAGCTAGATGAGCATGATGCCTTTTGTTGTTGTTGTTATTTGATGATGGACATTCTCTAGCAAGATGTCCATTCTTCTTTTTCTTCTTTTGGAATTTTTCTTTGAAGGCTTATGATTACTCTTCTTGAAGTTTGATTGATTTCTTTCTTTAGTATGGGCAGCTAGAGCTTGATCTTTTCTCTGAGAAGGGCTTCTCTATTGGCTACTATAGCTTCTTCCCACACTATGGCAATCTTTCCACACTATGTCAAACTTCATACTTTCTTTTCTTGCACATAGAGTTTGGATGAATGAGTCCCAAGGTCTAGTGAGGCCATTGATAGCAGTCATAACCCATTCATCCCTATCAAGGATATCTCCAATAGCACTTAGTTTCTCTTTGATCTGGGAGATCCTTGTGAAGTAATCTTGAATAGATTCTCCTTTGCTCATCTTGGTGCCCTTCAATTGAGTTCTCATATTCATCTTTCTGTTGATGTTCTTTCCTTCATACATTTTGGAAAGTGCATCATACATTTGCTTAGGTGTCTTCTTAGATGACACTTGAGGGATCAAGTGATCCTTAATGGAATCAACAATGATCCTCATTGCCTAGATTAGGCCTTGTTCATGCTTCTCTTGAGCTTCAGGTTCTGCAACTTGATTCTTGATGTATTTCTCAAGACCATTGTCTTTTAGAATGAGGCCAATCCTATACTTCGAAGCTAGGTAGTTTTCTAGGCCTTCCAATTTGTCCTCAAGCTTAGTGCTTGGGGCCATCTTGACCAGTAAGTCACTCGAAATTGAAATTTATTAAAACAGGAGATTGACCTTACCAGTAGATGCGCTTGGAGGAGGCGAGTTGGTTGATCCAACTGCTTTCTGGAGATCCCTAATGTTTAGTCTTCAAATCCTACTTGCAAGGTTATAACACTGCAAATTTTCAGGTTTTGTTTCACTGCAGTTTTTTTGGTTCACTGCCAAACTAGGGTTTGGCTTTCCTGGAGATCTAGCCACCCAAAAACTTTGATCTAGGGCTCAATAGATGCGCTTTGCAAAGGCACAACCGACCTTTGTAGAAACCCTAATTTCTTTCGGAGAGGGAGGAGAGAGAATTTCACCTTGTGAATGCTGCTCTATTCAGGTTAGCTCTGATACCATGTTAAGTTTTCATATGCTAGACTAGATTCAATAGTATTCAATTCAAAATCACAACAACATATCAAGAATCACTGATAGAAACACAATCACAAGATAGACACAACATTTATCTCGGGAAACCCTCAAGGGGAATAAAACCTAGCAAAAAATTCCTCTGTATAAGATGTATAGAAGACAACCAAAACCAATAGTTCTCCTTTTGTTCTCTCTCTCTCTCTCTCTCTCTCCCCCATGCGCTACACAAGTGAGTGAGTCTGTGTTCAAATAAGAACCACAACTCCTCTATTTATACACGTGTCAACTTGACTTTTGCACTAGACAAGTTGGCCCACACACAATTGTTCTCTTTCTGTTCTGTCTCTCTCTCTCTCTCCCCCATGCGCTGCACAAGTGAGTGAGTCTGTGTTCAAATAAGAACCCCAACTCCTCTATTTATACACATGTGTCAACTTGACTTTTGGACTAGACAAGTCGGCCCCAATAAATTGTGTGGGTCGACTTCACCAAGGAATACTCAAAAACAATATATTATATTGTTTATTAGGGTACTAAAGACCCAACACAAGTAGTGGCTTTACCTCCTGACTCTATGATGACCAAATACAATAGTAACACCTCGCCAGAGGAATAATAACATCTCCCTTGGGTTACATCAGTAAAATACATTTAGAATATCCTTTGAAGTTACAATATTTCAACAAATGCCGAAGAAATTCAAGCACTTGTAGCTGATGTAAAGAAAGGAAAAAGTATGGAATGTTTACTAAGAATACCGATAGAAGATCAGTATCATAAAACAAGAAGGATATGTCCAAGATTAGATGCTACAATCCTAACAAGTTGGGATACTGTGCAAGAAATTGCACCCAAGAGAACAAAAGAGAAAACAGTATGCACATGCAGCAGACATGGATGAGTCTCCATCACATCAGAAGACTAAGGAGACATTAATTGAAGAATTTGCCCTTTAAAGGGAGTGGTGTTTGGATAGTGGTGCTTCTAAGCACTTGACATGTTACAAAAATTCTTCAGAAGGATCTTAAAAGCAACTCCAAGCATGAAAGTTAAAGAATAGGAGAAGCCTCCTATTAGCTAGACTTAGGTGAAGGATAATGGCTTTTGTAGATGATGTAAACTTGGCAATAATGGCGAGGGATCTTTCCCAAACTATGAAGGTAGATCCAAGAGGATCTTGGATCTAGTGCATCCAAAAGGCATGAAGACCAAAGATGAAAGTTCTCAGCAAGAGTTCAAAACTTGATGAAGAAGAAGATCGAAGTTTTAGTATTTGCAAGAAGGAAAGGATCAAGAGGGAGTCAACCAAACAAGCAATGATAAGTATTTAATGTTTTGTGAAATAAGTGTTATTTATTTAAATTGAATTGTTATCTTATTGATAAGTAGCATAACTATTTTATTGATGGATAATACCTTGTATATTGGTTAACCCTCGTGGACATTTTTGTCAGGTCCACTATGGATGCTGTGAAAGTAATTATTCGTGATCAGGATTTACCCATGCCTTATGGGTAGAAGTATCTTGGACGACAGTTGCACTCAGATCAAGTGTTCTCACCAGATAATGGAGGACACGATTCTTGAAGATGGGACCTTCATAAAAGAAGGTTATAGTAAGACTTCAAAGGTTTATATAATATACATCCTTGGACAAAGAGATTAAGATGCAACCTTTGATGAAGATAGAACCTTTAGCAAATCCATGAAGTCTTACATGGATGAGGACATAAAAAGAGCACGAGGATCCAGAAGATGCAATGGTAAATAACTCTTACAAGATCAAGCATGTTGCAGATTAAAGCATAGATAACAAAGCAAGATTTGTGGCTAGAGTATTCTCTCAGAAAGAGGGAGTAGACTAAGACAAGACATTTTCGGTGGCCATATACACTTCTATTAAAGCTATTATCTCCATAACTTTCATGATGGGTTGGAAATTACATCAATTGGATGTCAAAGCCGCCTTCTTGAATGGTGTAATTGAAGAAGTGTATATTGAGGAACCTCAATGATTTGAGACTCATGACAGAAAATCACATGTGTGCTAATTGAATAAAGCTTTGTATGGGCTTAAGCTAGCATCCAGGACATGGTATGCCGAGATAGATAGATGAAGCAGGTTGCAACCTTTACTACAAGGTTATGCATGGCCAACGAATGATATTACTACTGTATGTATATTTCTTATTCTTACACAAGACGAGAAGCTCATAGATGGGTGCAAGAGGGAGTTCCTCACAGAGTTCGAGATGAAGGGTCTTAGTATCCATTGGTCGTGAGAGCAAGAGGCTTGTATCAATATACCCATTTGATGGGAGACGACACAGATGGATACACAAAAAGATCAATAGTAGAAAAGGCTGCAGGTCACTTCAGTGCAAGACATCCATATGTATAGAATGCAAGATGTCTAGATGCAGAGGGGGCATGGTGCTCAGATACAAAGGGAGCAAAAAGCTCCATTTTAGAAGGGGTGATCTTAGAGCTCGAGAATCTTGGCATTAGAGGTGTGGCTGAGGCCAGATTAGATTTTCTTGAATTAAGGAAAATACACAATAGAGATCCAAAAGAGATTCACGATGATGGATTGCCCATGGCCACACCCATGGTGACGGATTTGAAGCTATTGAGTGACTCTTCTCTAGGTCTAGTGGATCCCTCGTGTTACAGACAACTGTTCGGATCCTAGATGTTCTTGGTTATCGTCAGGCCAAATATATTCTTTGCAGTTAGTACATGTTAGAGTTTAGACATGTACATTGGATAGCAACAAAGCATGTGTCGAGGTACCTACATGGTACGATTGGATATGGACTCAAACATGTCTCCGATAGAGAAGTAAAGTTGCAATGACATATGGGCTTTGACTAGGGTGAAGAGTGCAATGGCCGAGAAAGGGCACATCAGGGATGTTGCTCTAGTTTGAGATTAACTATGATATCCTGGAAAGTAGTTTGTAAGGGGCATGCAGTACAACATAGGCAAAGCATATTGCAGCGAGTATTGCAAGATGAAAAGCAGTAAGGCTTTGAAAGGTTCTTAATCAGTTTTATCCAAAACATAGTGCGAAAAGGAGCAGTGCAACTTCGGTACATATCCATTGATGAGTAGATTGTCTATATGGTTACCAAGCCTCTTTCTAAAGTAAAGTTTGAGTACTTTCGAGGCAAGCTTCGTGTAGTAGAAAATGACCCCCCTCGTTGAGGAGTATTGATGGTTCTTCGTGGGCCACAATGTGTAGTCTTTTCCCTCCCACCAGTTAGTCATGTTGGACATGACTCAAGCATTTTCTCCATCAGTAAGCCATGCAGCGGTACATTGACCCAGACGCAAGTAGATCGCTCAAATAGGCCATGCAGTAGTACATGGCTTAGATAAGCCATGCAGTGATACATGGCTCAAATAAGCCATGGAATGATAAGTCATGCAGTAATATTTGAGTTAGATATCAGTAAGTCATGGTACATGACTTAGACAACCAAGGGCTACAATATCTCTTGTGGAGTGTATCGACATGAGCAAACATAGTCAAGACCTCATATGACTATCAAACAATAGCCAAGGCCTTCGAGACTATCAATGACTATCCGATACTCAATTGAGTTGTAGTTAGGACTGTTGGAGAGCAGTCAAACCTCTTGGAGAGGTCAGATAGCCATATACTTGGCTAGTGGAGTATAGTGGGACAATGAAGAAGAAAGAAGCCACTTTGGAAGTGGTTATGCCTTGGAGAACATCACAGAGGATGGCAAGCTCATAGAGAACATCTCTAGGTTGTAGAAGATTCTAGAAGTCAACAAGCAGGAAGTTAGTGTTGAAGGACGTGCAAGAGGGAGTGTTGATGTTTCTAGTAGCATCGAAAGATATTCTTTTCAAAAAAGAATAATAACTAGCCCGAGAACAAGTAAGGCCAGTTAATGATAAAAATCCTAATAAAAAAGGGACAAGTTGGCCTAGTTGAAAGTGAAATTGACACAATCAATTAGGTCAAGTTATCCTAGTAAGGAAAATTGAACTGAAGAATGTAAATAAAGTGCTACAACACTTCATTTTTTCACTCATCATCACACTCGTCTTCTCTCTCCTAGTGCACAATTTCAGCCAAGCATAGGAAAAAGTCAAAGGAGTAATTTTTGTGGCTCTTATTACCTTTAGAAATTCGCTACCCTTCTTAGGGTTTCTTGTGAAGGAGGGCATACCTCTCTTATGTTAGGGTTTCTTTTCAAGAATGGCATTGTACTTGAATTGGATTGATTTCTTTTAAGAAAAGTTGGAAGGGTTTTCTCCTTATTGGGTTTCCTAGGGTAAAAACTTTGTCTCTTGTGCATGGCAATCTTCTTATGGATTTATGTTTCAATTTAAGTTGGAATTTTCAGTGTGCAATTTTTCAATGAAAATTGTGCAATGAAATGAATTTTTGAAATCATTGTGAATTGATTGTTAAGATCTGAAGTTGGATTATAGTTCAACAGGAACCATATATCTTACTAAGTCATCAAAATCAAAATGTATTACATAGATGTCAAAATGCAACTAGCAAATAGTAAATACAAAAAGGGGTAGATCAAGATAGAAGAATGTCACCTGTCAATGGTACTCCATGCTTGAATCAACAAACTCATCACTGCTCTCTTCTTCTTCGTCCTTCTCCACCTCTACCCATCCCACGATTTGCATTTGTCGGTGTAGAGGATGACCCCTCCAGATGATCACCGTGATCAGAAGTCATCGGCTCTAGCATTGAACCATTAAGATGCATGTTGGCTAATGCCAACTCAACACTGTTGTCCAAAACCATATCATCAAGAAACACATACACATCTTTGTCTTTCCCTTCACCCACTCCCCCCTTTGTCTATAGCAAAACAAAGGTTGGTGTGCACATACACCATTGTCTCTGCCTTGGATTGCTTAAGCTTGTTCTTCTTCAAATTGTACAAGTTCCCATGTGCGCTCCATTTCCTCTCACAAGTAGAGGATGAAGTAACTTGAGAGATGATCCTTAAGGCTAACTACCCATCCCACGATTTGCATTTGTCGGTGTAGAGGATGACCCCTCCAGATGATCACCGTGATCAGAAGTCATCGGCTCTAGCATTGAACCATTAAGATGCATGTTGGCTAATGCCAACTCAACACTGTTGTCCAAAACCATATCATCAAGAAACATATACACATCTTTGTCTTTCCCTTCACCCACTCCCCCCTTTGTCTATAGCAAAACAAAGGTTGGTGTGCACATACACCATTGTCTCTGCCTTGGATTGCTTAAGCTTGTTCTTCTTCAAATTGTACAAGTTCCCATGTGCGCTCCATTTCCTCTCACAAGTAGAGGATGAAGTAACTTGAGAGATGATCCTCAAGGCTAACTTCTGTAGAATAGGGCATGTTGCCCCATGAGTTTCACACCAAGCATAGGGTTTAATCCCTCTTTCTTCGACCACATCATAGCCTCCAAATTTGCCATTGGCAGTGAAAAACTCTATAAAGCCCTCCACCTCTTCAAGTGATTCTCTATCTTGATATAACCATCTAAATGCTATCTTCCTCCCCTGTGAAATCTCTCCATCCATGTGAGGAGGGACTCTGTGGGAGGGCCTACCATTGAGCCATTCATTCCTATAGAATTTGGGATTCAATGAGTGGGGCAAGCAATGCAAAGGTGTCTAATTCTTATCCCACCTGGCGATAAGAATATCATGTATGGTGGACCATAACTTGTCTGTCGATATTCATACCAGAGACACCCATTCTCCATAACAATGGTCTTTGTTACCTATTGAATTAGCTGTGCACGATTTGGTAAGGATATGGGAGGAGGGTTAGACACAATGTCACCTCAGTCTATCTCCTCAATTTCTTTGAGTGTTGTTCACCCAGCGGACAGCTCTTCAATGCTACCTGCAAACAACCATAGCACAAAACAAACACCTCTTTATGCCCCTAAGGCTAAGACCAGTGCCTTGGTAAGGAATCAAAGTATAGTAATGGCATGCCAGTATCTAATAGACTTTCCAGTGCAGGATATGTATCTTGAATTTATTCATTAATTTATCACTCAAGTATGAATAAATAAAGCAAACACTGTCACTGTAGATCAGATATATGAAATCACATCATACACTTGCATCCAAATTATTGGTATAAGAGTAAAAGAACATTGAAGTTGTAGGAGACTTTTGTACTGTAGCTCACTGTAGGCTGGTTTAGTTACAGATCTTGACAGTCATTTGATCTACAATCAAAGGTCTAAAGGGAATGCACAGATACCACTGTACTTCAGTCTTTGTCCGATTAAATCAGTCAAAACATCAGTAATACATTGCTCCTATAATGTACTTTAAAGTCCAAAATGACCAAGTAACCAGGCATCACTGTAACTAATCAAGACTAGATTTTATCATTAATAGTTATCAGCAATAAGAACAATGGATATCAGCATTAAAATCAGGCTTTCAACATCAACAATTGTCAGCATCATGAAATAGTATATAGAAACAGTTAGTAGCAGCAGTAATAACAATGAAAAGACTAGCCCTAAAGGGCTTGTAATAATTCAGATTAGCTCGCCTTCAGAAAAGAAAACCCCCCTAGCCAGGCTGAGCTCATTCAACCAATCAAACTCAGAAAACACTGATGCCCTAACCAGTCAAACAGTCAACAGCAGGGCTTTTTTGGCAATTTTGTAATTTCTACGCCACGAAATGTGATGCCCATAGAGATTCATGGGTAGTTCAGCTAGGGCAAATTCTCTTGTGGGTTTATATTAAAAAAAGTTCTCAATATTTTCGAGTTTTGAATTTTTCTATTTTTGGTTTTTTTCTAGGGTTTTCTAATTTTTAGGTTTTTTATGGATAAAAATGTAGCTAACTATTATGAAAATGTAGCTTAACTATAGTACATTAAACACTGATTTTTTTGTAAAAGAGGTTGACAAGAGAAGGGGATTATTAGGTCATCTCAATGCCTAGGGCTTTGGGAGCTCATGGCAAGTGGCCCTCTCTTGGAATGTCCCTCTAGTATTTGCAAGGTATGACATCACCTAACATGCTCTAGGGTTCAGTAGCTGAGCTTAACCAAGGCAAACAGAGAAGTTCAAGACCCTAAAAGCAAGAGGAAACCTTAGTACAAGGCGTTTCCTTCACTCAAAGTTGATAGAATATTGATAAAAAAACCCTAATTCAGAAAAAATGCAGCAATACATCAACATTCAAACCACAACGAAACCTTGACATACCAATATTCACCAAAGATATGAGGGTCATTTTTGAGCATATGTTTAGCAAACAATTCTAGCATCAACTGTAGGATGTGCAAAAAGAAGCCTTAGATTTGTCCACTGATCACCATTCAAGCAAGAGAAGACATCCAAGAGAGGTGCACAGCCTCACCAGGAGAAGCTCATAAAGTAAGAAAAATGAGGAATAACTTCATAATACAAACGTTTTCTTATGATCTTACAATGTGGAGAGTAGTTTTATTTATACCTTTCTATCTTGAATATTTTAATTTGAGCCTACAAGTCTAAAACATAAAATAATATTATTTTTAGGGTAAATTCTACATAACAAATGAAATTTACACAAAAAGTACAGAAATGATAAAATAAAGCTAAAATAAGCCGAGAGATGACTTTACTTGATGCCAAAATGCTGAAATTTTCTCAACTCTTCCCCTTCAAGGCATTGTAGGCTGAATTGGTGTGCAACTGTTCGAAGGATGGCGCACTGGGTCGAAGGCACAAGAGGAGGGGTCTCTAGATGCATAAAAAGGTCCAAGTGGGTGCAAGAAGGTATGCTAGGAGGAGAGAACAATTCTTTACAATGTGCATAAAGCCCTGCACGGCGGAGATCCCAAAGGGGAATGGCCATGACCAATCCAGGGGGTAAACAATCCACAAACCAAATATCCATACAATAAATTCCACTCTGGCCTGTGCAATAAAATTTTTTGAGCCTTTGCTCTAGGCCTAGCCTATCTGGAACATTGCAGATGCTTTGGTGTGTTACATTCTTCATGGACTCAATCATGGAAACCCACCCGTCATAAACATCTTGCTGGGAGGGGCTGTTCAATGTTTGTAAACCGCAACAAAAAACATGATTGGTTCCATGATGTTAATGGTAAGATCTACTCTATCCCACCAACCATCATCTAACACTATGTCCTTTACCTTTTTTCAAAGCATTTTGTTCTGTCTTTCTCCAAAAAGACCAAATCTCTAAAATAACGATGGACCCAAGAGCAGCTTCGACTTCCCTTAACCTCTAAAGCATGATGTATGAGGAAGCAGATCGAGTATTTGCAATCTTCAATAATGAAAGATGTGTGTAATCTTTTTAGATTCTGAGAGTATTGGTGTGGTTTTGTAGAAAATCACGGATATGGCGTGCATCATCAATAAGGTTGCCAATAGATGTCACATTTGAAGCAATAGATTTGAGTTCTAATTTCAAAGAATGAACAATGCAAGGTGTCCAAAAAACCTGTAAGAGCAATAAAAGCAAGTATAAATTAGTCTACAACTCAAATCTATAAAATGACCTTTCCCGCAGACGAATCTTGTGCTAAATTCAGAGAATGACCAATGCAAGGTCTCCAAAATACCTATGAATATTTAACCTCCACAATCAGGCTGGCAGCCTTGCAAACAATTACATTATCTGTGATGATTTGTACACAAGAATCAACACCTGCATCTTTAATGGCTTTGATGAACAACTCACCTATATATTGTGCATCCTCCTTTTTCCCAAGATCATGTATCGTTTTCAAGAACATCGGTCCATTTAGGGGAAACACCATGAAATTGATGAGTGGATGGTGTGCTGCATCTGTCCATCCATCAGAAACAATAGACACCAAATGAGGGCTTTGTTGATTTATTTGGCTCTAATATTTTGTCCACCTCCTACCTTGCCTTCACCAACAATGTGGTTCCAAGCTTCTCTGATCTAGGAGGTACATAATTAGTTGGAGCATTTTCAACTACATCTTGACACATCAATAAACAATGATGACTGCAACATTGAATGAAATGAAGTTGAGATAGAAAAAAAATGCAAAGGTAAGGTCCACCTCATCTCGTGCCTCTTGTTGGAAAATCCTATCCATTTAACCACTTGGAGTTAGCCCCTTTCTTGTTGGTTGAATATTAACCTCACTCCCATATCTGCTTGGTGGAGGCCTAGTGCTAGAGGGTTTCCTCAAGAATGGTAGAGGATCCTCAATTTTTTGTTTCTTACTTGTTGCTACCACCTTCCCTACCAACATGATCCTGTCTTTCTATCTCTCTTCGTTGGTTAACACTCGCTGCTTTACAGGCAACAAACCTATAAGAAAGGCCCAACAAATGGCCCCTAATCCGATAATTGGTTCTCTTAAACTCATTCTTGCAGAAATTACTAGTCCAAATCGCATTCCCTCACCCACCCAGCTTTGCCTTGGGCCGTATTTTCCTTTTCACATGCTTCCACAAAGGGTATTTCTTCTCTTGGACCTGTTGTCTTGCTAATGCAGGGCTATATGGAGCATGAGCTCCACTAGCAGCAGATGGAGAACTGGCAGGATTAGATGCACTTAAGGTTGGATGAGGAGGAGAAGAAGAGATACCAGCTGGGGTAGTTCTCCGTTTTCTTTGCCCGTTACCTGTTTTCCCAGTTGATTGAGACATTCTTCTTGTTGCTTGATGGTAAACTTGCAATGCTCCCAATGAAATCCACACTCAAGTCACTTGCAATCCCTTGAAAAACCTTCAAATGCTCTTCACCTGCCAAAAGACCACTCTCAAAGCTTCCTCATTTCTTGCAAATGAAAATGGAGGGAGAAAGCATCTTTTATGAGGCCGTGGGCAATGCAAAACATTTCCTGTTTTTGGGACATTATCTGTGTAGGTCAGGACACAGTTCCAAACATGAACATGGTTAAAACACTTGTTTGACACGTGTCCTCGTAGTGTTTGTATCGTATATGATGACACATGACACTTCACTATTTGAATGGGTCTTGCATCTTAAAATTTATCATATTAATAATTTATTAATTTTGTCAATTTACAAGAATGTTGATGTTTTGATGACCTTTTGGTCATGAGAACTATGGTGACCATGAGCCTGTTGTCAACATCTGTGCTAAAGTTTAAGCATGGCATGTTTTTGCACTTCAACTTTTAAAAGGATGAATTGGGTGTTTTATATGTTTCAAGTCGTACGAATCCATAGCCCAGAGACCCCAAATTTTAAAATATATGCTTATATAGTACGCCAAGCATGTCTTTATTAATGTTTGCTCCAAGAAGGCGAATTTCTATAGCCCAGGTGGGGGGAGTGTCTGTCTGTCCCATACAAATAAAAAATAAAATAAAATAAAAAATAAGATTGATGCATCATAGTGGTGAGAGGGACATGTCTATCTGTCACATAAAAAAAATGTATGCATCAGTGTGCTGTAGTATAGTGGTGAAAGGGAAGTGCTCATCTCTTCCATAAAATAATAAAATATAAAAAATAAGAATATATGCAATAGTGTACCGTAGCATAGTGGCGAGAGGGATGTGTATCGTAGTTTAGTGGTGAAAGGTTTGCAGATTTGATCTCTCGCGACGCTTTGTAGAACCGGAGTTAGATGGGTCTATATTGGTTTAACTACCAATCACATATATCTTTAAGGTTGAGAAGAACAATGATACTTAAGTAAATCTAGTAACAAAAATAATATTATAGCTAAAGAATAAATTACAAATCACCATATCTGGATAGTGGATGATAGATGATACAATAGTTTTTGAATCAGACTTTGCATTGCAAACAGCATGCTTGCATGTCTAAGTAGCCTTCACTTGTAACATTTGGTGTTCTCATTATGATAGATACATTCAAAGAGCATGAGCAATGCTTTAAGGTGGGTAAGACCTCGATTTTCCTCCTTTGACTAAGCACTTCAAGTGTGTGCTAGTGTAGCTAGTTACTGATGTCTAGTATTTGGAAATATTGCCAAGTATGGCATGAATTAAAATGCAACAGAACTATTGTATTTCTTTCTTCCTGAATATAACGGTTTACTTTGTGTACCTTTACCTGCATGCTAAGTCACCTGACACAAGGACACAGGAATACTAGTATTCGGCATGGACATGGCGACGCTTGGAATCACGACACAAAGGACACATTATATATATATATATATATATATATATAGACATTTAAATCCAATTTTTTGTAGAAACTAGAACATTTACAAATATTGAATAGACAATCAATACACATTACACATGCACAAATTACAATGCATATGTCAATGATAGACCTAACTGAAACCCCCATTGGCGGAAAGGGATAGGTCTCACTCCACTATTGGAACAAGGGAAAAAGGCTGGTGATTGGTTTTTCCTGCCCCCACTATTGGATACCTACGAGAGGTATAAGAAATCCTACCAAAATAGGCCTATTTCTATTTGATTAGATTACATGGACGGGGCCACACCCTATTATTATCTTTTCCCATTACTAAACGCCCCTTATGTTTTAGATTATGCTACTTACAATGATGATGCCACTTAGATTGAATTTCATGGGTAGGAATAGAAATAAGGGGTACCCTACCCTAATGAGAAATGAATCCCCTTGTTATGTTGTTTGTGGAATATGCCCTCACAGAATACTTATTGGTCTGCTCCTTGACTTGATTTGAGAGGCTAAGAGCCAAACAATGTAATATGTAAATGTACATGGAAGAATATTATAAATACATCACAACTAAGAGCCAAACAGTGTAGTATGTAAATTTATATGGAAGAATAATAAAAATACATCATAAACTGCAGACAGAGAAGGATGACAAACATGGGGGCTATAATTCCATCGGTGCAGTGGGTTGTCATAGATTCATAAAATTTCTCATTAAGTCATCAAAATCAAATGTTCTATTACATAGAGATTGGAGGAGTCATCAAAATCAAATGTATTACAGAGATGTTCGAATGCCACTGGCAAATACAAAAAGGGGTAGAACCTTCTAATGCTCTTTACCTGCAAAAAGAACCCCTCCTAGAGCTCAAGCCTCACTTAAAAATGTGAATGAATGAGGGTAAAATTGTTTTTTACAGTTTTTTTGGGTTAGAAGTGCCCTGTTTTAGGGGCACGGTGTACTGTTTTAGGGACTCGTCTTGACACGGGGTCAGACACGTGTTTCAGGAGACGTCCAAAACACGTGTTCTACTTTGTGTCAGGTCGTGTCCATGTCCAACATGATGAAAGTAATATTGCCATGGTGTGCTAATTGATGCAAGATGAAGCTAGGTTTGTAGGTAAGGCATACACAAGCAAGCACTGAAGGAAAAGAGGAAACGTATAATTAACCATGCCGCAGTACACGTAGAGAATTTAGAACTTTAAATGCTGCAACTACCATTATAATGTCATGAAGTGCATCAACAAATTTGGTCACTACACGAATAAATGCTCCACTAATGGATCCCAATGAGTGTAATGATGCTCCACTTATTATAGTTTTATATGTTACAACTACTATCACAATGGCATTAAGTACATCAAATGTGGCCACTAGGCAACATTTCAACTCATTCTAACATTTCCATTTAATGTTGACTTGGGGAATGAATTTAGGAAGATGTGATGGATTAACATGATAGAGCATAGCCAATTTGCTAATGTAAATCACGTTTTCCAATCTCAGTGAGTTTTACTTCACAATTTAATGCTCATTCATAAATACATATTCGAAACTGAAACTCATGAATGAAAACACATTGAATCTTTACTTAAAATGCACAGCGAAAACAATAAACCGAACATATAAATGGACACAGGATGTTTAGTCAATGCCCCTGGAAAAACCCCGAAGGGAAAACCAGTCAGTGAGAGAAATTTAATTTTCAGCCCACAGGAATTTTCTGAGTTTATAGCAATTTATGACAGCAATAATTACAGCTGTACTTATCTAAAAAATTGTGCCAACGTTCCATCACGAAAACTGTGCGAGAGACCCTTA
This sequence comes from Pseudotsuga menziesii, assembly GCA_001517045.1. Lineage (NCBI taxonomy): Eukaryota > Viridiplantae > Streptophyta > Pinopsida > Pinales > Pinaceae > Pseudotsuga > Pseudotsuga menziesii. The sequence continues at coordinate 35,583 of LPNX010332141.1, forward strand.
TAATCTGTGCCCTGATTTCTGTTGTATGGCTGTACTTTCTGTAGGGTCTGACAGACTTGAAACATGTGCCATTCTCCTGTACTTTCCTGTACAGTGTTGTACAATTTATAACATCATTAAATACCTTGATTTGTGTGCAAAACAATGCCTCAAAATCTGTGCATTAACTCTGTTGTATGACCAGCATTAAACGCTGTATGGTCTGCTCCAAAATCCGTACTGTATGGTTCTGTATTAAATGCTGATTGCATCATGCGAATCATGCCAGCAAAATCCCTTGGTACTTTTGCCCTTGTTGCTGCTACTTATCTTTCTCCTTTAGCTTTTCTTCTCTCTTCCTCAATGAATATACCTCTTTCTCTCGTTGAATGTCTTATAATCTCACTGATGGATAACTGCTCTAACCATAAATTTCAATGACCAGAATTAAATCTTTCCTTTCACTATCTAGTGGTTGTGACTTAATCTCTCATTGAGATCACTTAAATCACTTAAGTGACCCAGCCTTATAAAAGTTACTTTTATTCATTAAATAATAAAAGACCCACTTAACTTTATAAAAATCACTTTAATAAAGGCAAGTTATTAAAGAGAGAACTTGCTCGGCCACTTCTGCATGCTAGGAACCAACACTGTAGAAATACCCCTGAGCTACCATAATCTAACAGCTAAAAGGTGCAGAGTTTTGGTGAGTTGTGACTGCATGTTTAAAGCTGCTAACCTACATTATAACCTGATGGTTATTGGAAATACCATGAATGCACCAGTCCTTGTCCTGTTGCTGAGAAGATTTGACCTAGTTTTGACAAATTTGACCTAGTTTTGTTTTGCAGATTTGAGCTAGAATCAAAACATTCTTTTCAGACCCCAAATTCTTGTGGTGGGTGTCTCCAGGGATCAAACTTTGGTAGGCTGGAATAGCACCACCATTTTCCGACTAGCCCTTGTTCGCCCATTACAAAATTAAATGGCGAATTTGCCTTGACAAACCCTGCTCATCTGTTCCATTGGGATATGGTTTGTTTGTAATTTCCCAGGTCCTAGCTTGGCTAATAAGTTTTAATATTTGCATATTTTAATGTGGACCAACTGATTCTCTGAAATTCTGGAAGCTAGGCCCATAAATTCTTGCAAAATCTTTTGCAGCCTCCAATTCTTGTTGAATCACTTCTCAAACATAAAATTTCTAACTAAATGCTTTGATTCAAGGCTAGTGAGTCCCAGTGATCAAATAGAGGGGCTCCTAATAAGAGCTAGTCCTAATAAGTACTCTTGCTTGGTTCGGTGCAATGGGCTATGACTTGTTGTTTTTCTGGATAGTTCACACTATTGCAATGTGTAAGGGCAGTTCCTTCTGCATGATCACTCTGCCACATCAAGCTTGCTCTGGATTTGCTTCTGCTGGTTCAAAATTCAAATTGAACCAACCTAAAACTCAAATTGAACTAACCTTTTGTGGTACTGAAGGTTGCCAGAGAGTTGGAGAGGGGTGTGGGAGTGGCAGTGATAACTGGGTATTGCAATTTTCAGAAAACCCTGGGAGCAAAGTCTCCCCAGAGCATTTTTTATACAATATATATTTTTATTTATTATAATGCAATTATACGAAAAATATGCAGAATTCCAAATTAGTTGCAGAATATATGGAAACATACATATTTGTTCTACTTGTAGATGAATACTAAATTATTTTGACGTTAGAAATGTTATCTATGGTAGATTAGTTATTAATCAATCAAGCATCAACCATCTTTTTATTTCTGAAGGAAAAAATGGTGATTTTGTTAAAACATATAAGAAATTACATCCTGTATATGCTAGGAAGCATTGCTTGATTTATGAGACAAAAACAGAGAGAAAGGTCTCTTTCAGATTGGGTTATGTCTCCATAATAGCCAGGAGGGTCTTCATAACCGTCAAGAGATGTTTCCCACAGGTTCTATCCATCTAACCATTAAAGAGCTTAAAATATTAATGTTTTATATCAAGATCAGTCTTAATCCCTGACAGCAGTCCTGTACAGCATTCACCATAGTCTTCAGCTGGAAAACAAAGGCTATACAGAGCTTATAAAGAACAAGAACAGGAGGAAAATTAAAAGAAAGTGGCATGTAGAGAATGAGCACAGTGGCCATCCTGATCTCTAAAGATGCGCGGCAATAGATCTGAACTGCCTCCTTTAAGCCACGACCTACTAAAAAATGGGGCGTAAAACAATATTTTCCTAAGGAATCTTCCATCCATTTGATTACTTCTAGAGTCACCAAAGACTTGTTCCTTTAAACACCATTTTCAGCTGCCAGCAGGAGTGCTAAATAATTTAAAGCCATTAAACCATTTCTTAAACCATATAATAGGAAGTGTACCTGTGATTTATAGAATGAAATAGGCTTCTCTGCCAACTGTTCTGAAATGACAATTTAACTGAAATATCAAGATCAAAAGGTCCAAAACATAAAATTTTAAGAATTGGCCTTTTTCTTCATTTTTTTGGGAGCCATGGGGTTGCATTGTGGGAGCATGAGGGTAACAGGCAGGGATTGTGGAGCTCCACAGTCCAAACAGAGGCAGGGAGTGTCCTACAATACCTGGGAGCAAGCTCCGTAAGCTCTCCTGCTTGGGGCACAGTTCTGGACCAGGAGTGTCCATTAGTAGGAATCTCCTCGCATCATTGTTGGTATCATATTGAATGAGGGCCTTAGTAACTTGGCTTCTGCTAATTATGTTGACACTTAAGGTTGTTGGATGATTGGGTCCAAGTTTTCTATCATTTCTTGGGGTTTGTTAATGTGGTTTGTGATTTTATTATATTGAAATGATTTGCGTATGATTGAAATGGTTTTCAATTGAATGATATTTTCTGAGTAAATTCTGCATTGATTAATTTTTTCTGAGTAAATTCTGTTTAATTGAGATGTATGAAATGATTTTGTTTCATGTGTGGGCAATCAATTTAATGTATTGAGTGTTTATGTTGTGCATCAAATTTATGCCTTTTCTTGCATTTTTGATAGGCTGGAGAGTTATCATCACGTATAAACAAGCTTGCTGATCATGGGGCTGCTTTAGATCGAGGTCCTCCAAGGTCCAGACTTTGGATTGGTTGATCTCTTCGATTGATAAAAAACATGCATAATAATAGCAGCTTCGCAACATGCGACTCAGAGTTGCAAATGAACTATCTACAATTTGGAGTATGCATGCTTGCAATTTTTGGGCAATTTTGTATTTCAAATCTTTTGTCCATGTAATATGCTTTTCATTGAAATGAGAGAAAATGTATTTTTACTAGTTATTAGGATCTTATAGTGCTTTTTGCAAAATGGTTTCTAATCCTTTCGGGTTTTAAGAAAGAATAATTATCTGGTGCAAAACATGGTGCACTGCAGCTGAGGTTTTGAAGTCCATCTTAATAATATCCAATCTACATGAATTAGTGAAGGCAAGAGTGACTGAGTTGCAATATCTACATTTTAGAATGAAATAGAAAATTATCTTGCAGGCATGACGCTCAATTTAGAAGTTACCTTTCATCTAGAGCAATTCAGATCAAGTATGAATCATGTTCCTTCGAACATTCTTCTGTAGAATTTCTGCAAATCTTCTAATTGATGCTTCCTATGCAAAGCTTATACCATATGGACTAATGTCACATCGGATTATGATATTCTGTCCAGCAGTTATTTAATATGCAGTTCTTTTGTAAACAACAGGGTAAGACAATTGGTAGAGGAAAGGACTTTGTTGTATTTGGAACTTTGACTTGGAATCTTGGATTTGCACTTTTGTGCAGTGCAATTAGTTGCTCAAATTATAAGAGTGAATAGGTGGATTGCAAAATGTTGATGCTTACATTGGGGTTTGATGCCAGCTGCACTATGACATTCTATTGGATTTTGGTTAGTAACATCAATTGGACAGATCATCTTGTAATATTGCACTGATATTATAGACAGTGAGTTATTATAGACCGTGAGTTAGAAGCCCGAGTAAATGTGGAAGGCTAGATCAATTTATATTTTACCTTGAATTTATCAATAAAACACAATAACTGTATAAGTCAGACAAATATCTAATTGCATAAATTGCTTCTTAGGTGTTTCCTTTTGCTACTTAAAAGTTTAACTCAGCAACTCATGCAAAAGTATATCTAGTTTTACAAAATTGCACTCTGCACTACCTATTTTCCTATGTTAATACATTTTTGAAGTGCGCCCTTTCAAAAAAATATATTATAAACTAGTGTTAAGTCTGTTTGAGACTCTGAATTCAGATTTGTTTAGGTAGGTGAATAATCAGGGGGGAGAAAGTATGCATATGCATGTGGATGTTAAGTATTTGACATGATAGTCAAGGCCAAGTTGATCATATATATATATATATATATATATATATATATATATATATACACACTTTTTAAGGTTGTATATTATGTCTTGTAAGGTTTAATAGTTAAAAACATGAGTTTTCTCCTTGAAGTTGGAGGATTCCTATGAAGAATTTGACGAAATAATCCAGTTGTCCTTCAAATAATACAATATTTATTTTTTTACTCTTAGATGTTTATTGGGCAATGGTTAAAAATATATGTTTCTTCAGAGACTATAGGATCCAAATGGTATAAGGTTTACATAAATCTATAGATCAAGTAGTGGGATCACAATGCAGACATGGTTAACCCACAAACAAGGGGGTTTCATACATCAGTTGGTATTTGGCTAGGTTGTGATATTAAGATTAGATTATTATTATTCTGACACTCGATGCTTGATTTAACTCGTTATGGTGGTTGGATTTTTTGAAGAGATAGTTCACAACTAAAAGTTACTCTCAAATTAGAGTAGACATCTTCATGGACTTGTTAGTAAAGTATTATCAATAGTTTAGCAAGGATAGATGATAACATGATTCGTGTAGATTTTTATTGAAAGAAACTTAAAAAGATATTCTTGTTGGTGGAACATATTCAATTGTGTTTGCAACTTCACGAGTTTGTATTTTTAAATGAGATTATTAATGATAATGATGGCATTAATGTTATTTAATAATTATAAGACAATGAATCTACACACAATAAGAAATAAAATGTTCCTCAAATATAAAATATAATTGAAAATAATATGATGATTAATTGGGGATCTTGTTTTGTTTATATTTATGATAAATTTATAAATTATTATCGTCTACTATTTAGTATATAATAAATTTACAATTTCATGCTATTTGTTATTCATATTAATTATATTTATTATTCAATATAATCTTTGTTATTCATGGTGATACTATTGCAAATTGTTACTATTTCTTATTAAGATGCTTTTAACTTGGGCTTTTGATAGGAGCTTTGCAAACCTAGTTGCTTTACCACTTGATACAAACCCTTTTTTGGCATTTGTTTCAAACATAGATCTCACGAGGCAGGGTTCAAGAAGATATCTGAGCTTGGGGGAGCATGACTTTCAAGCACTGCCATTCTCTTTCTTGACTACATTGTCATTGATGCCAACAGTTGTGTCCTTGAGACCCTTGAGGAGCCCCTAGGGTTAGTAGTCAGTCAATAGTTGTCGGTATCTAATGAGATCTTTTGACTTTGTCCAAACCCAAGTCTGAAGCCCTTGGAGCTTGGGACAATGGCAAAAGCCTTGTCTACTAATTGGTGTGTTTAGGTGCCCCTTGAGCTGTATTTCGGTTCCAAGGCCCACAACCTATGCCTTAGTACCCTAGAAAGTGTCCTTGGTGGGTTGAAGAAGTTGTAGAACTTCAAATAGGCCAAATGACCCATTATGTTGTCATTTTTGTTTTAATGGGGTAATGGTACCCTAGGAGAAGACTTTGCACCCTCGGAAATGATGGTTTAACAGTCCTTGTACCCTTGAAGGAATGGTGAAGATGATGTGAGTCATTTGTGTGTTGATACCCTTGAGATGGTCTTAATGTTAAGGAAGTTCTTGGACCCACACACTTTGATGGTCATGATGATGGGATCTTTGGTACTATGATGCACCCTTGATGACTAGTAGAGCAAACCCTTACATGTGGTGTCATTGATTACTTGACAACAAACCCTAAAACTTTTGTAAGTGGTAAGGTTGACCATTAACAAAATAAATAAAAATAAAGTTTTGAACCTTGCTACCACACTAGAACCCTTGTGTCTCCTAATTAAAGGTTAAGGTTGGTTGGCCTAATTAAGTGTTGTGTTAAAACAAAAAAATAAAATTTATAAAATCCCCTTGAAGTCGGCCCTAGTACCAAATACCGTACTGACATATCCAAAGGAGTTGATTTAATACAATAATAATTCAAAAGCAGAAACCATATTCTGGGTTCGTTTAGATGAATTTGTCTTTGCCGAAGTGATGAACTGCACCTCTGCAAAGGAAATGTTAAGGAAGTCCTTGGACCCACACACTTTGATGGTCATGATGATGGGATCCTTGGTACTATGATGCACCCTTGATGACTAGTAGAGCAAACCCTTACATGTGGTGTCATTGATTACTTGACAACAAACCCTAAAAATTTTGTAAGTGGCAAGGTTGACCATTAACAAAATAAATAAAAATAGCGTTTTGAACCTTGCTACCACACTAGAACCCTTGTGTCTCCTAATTAAAGGTTAAGGTTGGTTGGCCTAATTAAGTGTTGTGTTAAAACAAAAAAATAAAATTAATAAAATCCCCTTGAAGTCGGCCCTAGTACCAAATACCATACTGACATATCCAAATGAGTTGATTTAATACAATAATAATTCAAAAAGAGAAACCATATTCTGAGTTCATTTAGATGAATTTGTTTTTGCCGAAGTGATGAACTGCAGCTCTGCAAAGGAAATGTGGGACAAACTCCAAACCACATATGAAGGAGATAATAAAGTCAAAGAAGACAAACTTCAAACTTAGAGGACAATTTGAACATCCGAGGATGAATGATGATGAAGACATTGCAGCGTATATTGTTCGAGTTGATCAACTTGTGAATACCACTAGAGGTTTGGGTGAAGAAGTTGATGAGTCCATAGTTGTTCAAAATATTCTAAGGACTCTTCCCAAAAGATTCAATCCTAAGGTCTCTGTGCTAGAAGAAAGAACATATCTGAACACTATGAAAGTAGATCAACTACATGGGACTCTTGTGGCCTATGGGATGAGAATTGAAGAAGACGACACATTTAGAAAGGAAGCAGCATTCAAAGTCTCCTCCAAACAAGCTGAGAAGAACAAATCAACAAAGGGCAAGCCAACAAGTTATGATTCCGATGATGAAGAAATAACTAACTTTGTACGGAAGTTGAAGAGAGGTACTGAGAAATACAGAGGTAAGTTACTTCTCAAATGTTTTTTTTGTGGATAAATAAGTCATTTTGCTTCTAAATGTCCATATGCAAAGAACTCAGATAGTGATGAAGATAGCAGCTTCAAACCATACAAGAAGTACAAGAATTACAAGGGTAATAAAATAGGCAAGTTCACAAAGAAGAAAAGTCTCTATACAAAAATGAACAACAGTTCTTCCAGTGAGTACTCCGGGAATGATAGTGACAGTGCCAATGACAATGACAATGAACCAGAAAAGGTACTCATGGCAATAAATTCAAATGAAGTTCTTAATAGTGATAAAGAATCAAAACCTGAAGGTGATGTAGATCTTGAAGTAGAACTCATAAGTGTCTTGAAGGACCTAAAGAAAGCCAGGAAGGAGAACATGGAGCTTAAGGAAGAGGCACACAGGTTTGAGCAAATCATTATTGACTCGAAGGTTAAACTAGAAGAAGCCAACATCATTGAATACTCTCTTACTGAAAAGCTAATGGAAAATATGAAAGAAAAAGAAAATCTTGAGACTGAGATAATATCTCTAAAAGTCAAATTACAGATGAAAGATTTCTGCAGGAGTTATGAAAACAACTCGAAGATTCTAGAACAAATTATCAACAATCAAAATCCATTTTTCAACAAGACCGGTATAGGATATAATCAAAATACTGATGAGGCCTCAAGCTCAATGATGACAGGTAATGAAGAGAAGCCACCAAGCTATGTAGAGGTTGTCAAGGATTCCACTAATGAAGAAGAGATCAAGTGCCAACCAGAGCAATCCATACCAAAAGGAGGGCCAACAGAAAGACAAGATCTCAGAAGGACAATTCCTTCATTTGTTCCTAGGTATGGACATTTCTTTTATGGGTATTGCTTTACATGTGTAAAATTTGGACACAAAGCTGTAAATTGTTTTCAAAGAAAAAGTTTTGAAACAAGGAATAACCCTGCGAGTCTCATATGGCCACAATACAATAACAGATTTGGTCCCTTGAGATCAGAAATAAAATGTTATAAGTGTAACAACTTTGGACATATAGCCATAGATTGCAGAATGAAGTTACCAACAATAAGAAATGATGAAAGGTCCAACAATCAAAAGGGGGGACATCACAAGGTATGGATCAAACACAAGGACAACTTGAATAATTATGAATGTGGATTTTCTCTTCAAGCCAAGAATAACAACAATGGTGATTGGTATGTTGATAGCGGTTGCTCTAAGCATATGACAAGTAACAAAAGTGTTTTTGTTAATATTGAAAAGGACAAAGGATCTGTCTCTTTCGGAAATAACAATTCAACAAAAGTATTGGGGAGGGGCACAATAAACCTTGGAAGTAAAAACTCCCTAGCCGAAAATGTCTTGCTTGTAAACAACATGAAGCATAATTTGTTGAGAATTAGTAGGATGTGTGATCAAGGACATGGACTCCTCTTCAACGCAAGAGAATGTAGGATAAGGAAACAAGGATCATGAAAGTTAGTAGCCACAACCACTAGGACTCCCAACAACATATACGTGTTGGATAAGATTGAGTCCGAGAAATGTCAGTTGGGAAAGGAGGATGAAATCTGGCTTTGGCATAGAAGAATGGGGCATATACATTTTGACAACTTGGTCAAAATCTACAAAAACCAAGTAGTCTGGAATATGCCGAAAGTTATGAAGCCGACAAACACTGTATGTGAACATTGTCAACATGGAAAACAAACAAGAGTCAATTATAAGAGAAAATAACATTATTCTACAAAACCTTTGGAGCTTGTTCATACCGACTTATGTGGGCCAACATGGAGCAAATGACTAGATGGTGAACAATGTTTTATGTTACTTATTGATGACTATACCATGATGCCCTGGGTATGTTTTCTTAAAAGGAAGTCAGAATCTTTTGGATGTTTCAAAACTTTTAAGGCACTAATTGAGAATGAAACATGATCATGAATCAAGTGCCTTAGATCCGATAAAGGTGGAGAATTCACTTTAGATGAATTCAACAAGTACTATGAAGAGCATGGAATAAAAAGATAGTGTTCAGTAGCCAGAACACCTCAACAAAATGGGGTTGTTAAAAAAAAGAATAGATAAGTAATGGAGATGGCTAGGACCATGTTGAATGAATCTAAGTTGAATGATAAATTTTGGGCACAAGCAGTTCATACAACAATACACATCATGAACTTATGATTACTTGGAACCAAAAATTTTAAAACTCACTACGAGCTATGGACAGGAAGAGCGACAAACGTACGACACTTCATAATATTTGGAAGCAAGTGCTACATCAAAAGAGAAGATACGGAGATTGAAAAATTTGATTCTCAAGTAGACGAGGGAATATTTGTTGGATATTCATCCAAAGGGAAGGCCTACAAATCCCGAAGAATGTGTACCAAAAGAACCACCCATCAGACCTAATTATTGGTGATAAAAGCGCTGGAATAAGAACTAAAAGAAGACAATCTGGAAGGAATGAGCAAGTACACTTCTCTCTACTGTTTACAATTGAACCAGAAAATTTCGCAGATGCTAGAACATATGAGCATTGTGTAACAACTAATTACTAAATACATAAATATTAAATACAAGTAGGATGAATAATTAATGAAAGGATGCGTCCCCTCAAATAGACAAGCATTGCGTAACAACTAATTACTAAATACATAAATATTAAATACAAGTAGGATGAATAATTAATGAGAGGATGCGTCCCCTCAAATAGACAATGCCTCGGCTATTATAAAAGTGGCCCAACAATTGTATATTCACCATCTTACCTAAAAGTGGCCCAACAATTGTATATTCACCATCTTACCTATCATCTTATCGAATATATTTTACTAATCATCCATTTATGAACCACTTACTTTATTTACATTGGGTTTTCCTTGAAGAAGCGAGGAAACCTCACTTCAGTGGTATCAAAGCCAGGTTTCTTGATCCAGACTTTGGCCATCTTATCAAAGTTTCTTTGGGTCAGGTCATTGACCTCCCTAGTGGTGCACTTCCACTCATTTCTTCCACTCATTTCTCTGTTCCTCTCCACTCTTCCGTCCTTGTTCTCCTTATTCCTCCCATGCGGCCTCTACAGTCCCCTTTTTTTCCTCCACTCACTCCCCAGCTTCACTCCCCAGCTTGCTTCCGCATGCCCTACCTCCTCTCCTTCCCCCCATTGCGTTGCACACTTCCCCCCCCTCCCCTCGCTGTATAGTCCTGCGTTCCTTACAACTTTGCTTCACCTCACCACTCACTAGCTCTGTGTAGCTCCAAATTCTCACTGCCCTTCTATACATTTCCTCCATTCGGTGTTGTTTTTTTCTTTCTTAATCCACGCCATTTCCAAGCACAAGTCCCCTCGACACTCCACCAACAAATTTCCTTCCCTCATCCGCTCTGCGCAACCCCTGCAGTCCTCCCTCATTGTCGCTGTTCACCTTCTTTTGTACTCCGCGCGCTAACATCTCATGACCACCTTTCACGTCGCCTCCGTTCATTTTCTGCGCGCCTACATCCTGCGACAACATTTCGCGTCGTCTACGTTCATATTCCGTGCGCCCACCTTCCTCGTCGTCTACGTTCATATTCCGTGCGCCCACATCCCGCGTCCACCTCTCCGCAACCACCTGCAGTCCTATGCCTCCACACCAAGCTGCACGCCGCCACCGCCTCCTCCTCACTTGCTCCCTCCTCCTGCTCGCGCCCTCCTTCCCACTCCTGTCAACTTCCACCTCCACACCGCTCTTGTACGCCGATTCCCATGCTGTTTCCTCCACTCACACCATCCTCAAGGTCACGCTCGATGCTCCAATTCGTCTTTTGCCTCCATTTTTCCCGTCCATTTAAAACCCTAAATTCCACTATTTCAATTTTTTTTAATAATAATAATATTATTAAATAATAATATTTATTATGCTATATGTTACAACATATATAAACTTTTCAAAATATAATAATAATAATAATATTATTAAATTTTTCAAAAAAAATATATATATTAAAATCATGATATAAATAATTAATAATTGTAATAATTACAATTATTATATAAAAAGGGAAAATAGAACAAATCAATATCACGAAAGAAGAGAAAACGAAAATGGAAGAGACAGATTTTAATAAAGCAGAGAAGATTTTTCAAGGTTCCGACAAAAGTGCCGATGGCGATGCTGAAAGTTTATGGGATATTTGATGAAAGCCTAATTGCCATCATTATTGTCCATCCAACAAAGAAAATTTTATAAACATTGCTGTCGCAAATCAAGTACAAGTTCAATAATTAATGAAGAATGAGTCAAGTGAAGATTAAATATAATTACCATTACAAATCGATGATTATTATTTTGCAGCTCAATTCATCGTCGCAGCTATAGACGACCAACTCATCGACATACTGTTGGGTTATAGATGGTTGGAAACACTAGGAACATTCTACCTCAATACAAAAAAGAAGTGCATTACCTTCTTCCATGAGAGGAAGAAAATGACGCTACAAGACTTCTCAGTGATAGGCCCTTTATCGCAAACTACATACGAAGAATCAACTGATGGACGATATGAAGACTGAAGAAATAAAAGTTTTAAATAAACTCATCATGGACAAAGATAATGAGTTGGAGCACGTCCAGAGAAAGCGAGAAAATAAAGAATTTGAGTTATGTCAACATCAACAACATAGGGAAAAACTTCAACAACAGTATCATGACATTAAGAAGACACATATGTTGGAAATTACAAAAATCAACAATGTGTTATTAAGCAATACCTAAGAGCTTTTTTGACTACGAAATCATAACAAATAATTAATTACGAAGATTAAAAAACTGAAACATAGTCGCAAGAATGAACAGTCCAATGAAGACCTGAAATGAAGAATTCTATAAAAGCAAGAAGAAAACCGGTGCCTAAAGAATCTTAATCAAGAACTAGAGGAACAAATTAAGAAGTTAAAAGAGGACAAAAAGTCGCTAGACGAAAGGTTTGAGAAGATTTAGAGTAAAAACAATGTACTGGAGAACAAAGTAGCACAAATCCATAAAGAACCATCCAGACTCTCCGAAAAACGAAGTCAAGTTGAGGAAGTAAATTCAGTCATCATCAAAGATAAAGAATAAGTCAATACAACAGAAGAACAAACAACAAGAACTCCTTATCGACACCCCAATTATAAACGTCATTTTGACCAACAAAAGGGTCGAAATGAGCATACACCGAAGAGTTATGTTGTTAGACAAGCAAGAACATCAAATCAAAATACTAAACAACAAACGAGAAGACCCATCCCACAAAGCGATCAAGTATCTCTGATAAAAATATATCTCGGATGGACCAGATAAGAGACGATGCGACCATTCTCTTTTGGAATTCGTAACTCGTATTGTCTCATTTCATCAAATGTCACAAATACTAAAAGAAAGGATCCAGAGATGCCGTTTCAAGCAAAAAAATAGTCATTACCCTTTCCTTCAATAAAGTTTTGAGGACAAAGCTTCCCTACCTTAAGGGGAAGGCAATGTAACCACTAATTAATAAATACATAAATATTAAATACAAGTAGGATTAATAGTTAATGAGAGGATGCGTCCCCTCAAATAGCCAATGCCCCAACTATTATAAAAGTGGGCCAACAATTGTATATTCACCATCTTGCCTATTATCTTATCAAATCCATTTATGGACCACTTACGTTATTTACATTGGGTTTTCCCTTAATAAGCGAGGAAACCTCACTTCACATTGGGTCAAAGAAATGGAAGAAGAATTAGATCAAATTGAGAAAAATGAAACATGGGAACTTGTTCATAGATCAAATAGCAAAATTATGATTGGCACAAAGTGGGTTTTAAGAAACAAAATGAATGAAGATGGATAGGGAATCAGAAACAAGCCTTCGATTGGTTTGGAAAGGTTATGCTCAAATCGAAGGAATAGACTATGAAGAAACATTTGCACCATTAACCAGAATGGAAGCTATCAGAATGATATTGGCTTATGCTTGCACCAAATACATCAAGGTGTATCGAATGGATGTAAAATAAGCTTTTCTGAATGGTCAATTAGAAGAAGTCTACATCGAGCAACCAGAAGGATTTCAACTTTAAAAAAATGAGGATCATGTGTGTAGACTCAAAAGGGATTTATATGGCATAAATAAAGGCCCTATAGCTTGGTACTCCAGGTTGGACAAATAATTACAATATCAATGCTTTAAAAGGGGAAGTGCAGATAGTAATATGTACATCAAGCAGGACTACGGCAACATACTTATTATTGAAGCATATGTTGATGATATTATCTTTGGAAATGATGACGATTCACTGAGTCAACAGTTTGCTAAGGATATGCAAAAAGAGTTTGAAATGTATTTTCTTGGTGAGTTAATCTTCTTCTCGGGGTTTCAGGTATCTCAATGGAAAGAAGGCGTTTTCATTACTCAGACAAAATCAATCAAGGAAATGTTGAAGAAATTCAAGATGGAAGATTGTAAACATGTGAATGCTCTTATGATAATGGGCTGTAAACTAAGCAAGGAAGATGAGTCTAAATAAGTTGATCAAAGAATTTATATATCAATGATTGATACTCTACTCTATGTAATAGCCTCAAGGCCAGATGTGATGCAAGTTGTTGGACAAGTTGCAAGATTCCAAGCTACTCCCAAGGAAACTCACATTATTGTAGTTAAAAGGATATTCAAATATCTAAAAGGAACTATGGACTTTGAAATTTTGTATCCAAATGGAAATAAGCTAACATTGGTAGCTTATTTAGACGCACATTGGGCAGGATGTGTTGACGACAGAAGAAGCACTAGTGGAACAACATTTTTCCTAGGCAATTGTCTAGTAACTTGGTCGAGCAAAAAAAAGTCTTCAGTGTCCTTATCAATTGTCGAAGCAGAATATATAGCAACAACAACTTGTTGTACCAGATTGTTTGGATGAAACAAACTTTGCAAGACATACAAGTGACGTGTGATAAGCCAATTCAAATTCTATGTGACAATACGAGTGCCATCATTATCTCCAAGAATCCGATTATGCACTCCAAGACCAAGCATATTCCTATCAAGTTTCACTTTCTTTGATAGCAAGTCACATATAAGAATATCAAGTTGGAATATATTGGGACAAAAGAGCAGATTACAGACATTTTTACTAAGCCTCTACCAAGAGAGACCTTTAAGTACCTACGAAGAAAATTGGGATTCAGATGATTTCCTAATTGAATTAAATCAGTTTTTATGACAGGGGGAGAAGTAATACTACAAGGAGAACCCTTTACCATTGATGCCAAAGGGGGAGAAAAAGTTGAGCAAGGGGAATATTTGTGAACAAAGGGAGCCTATTATAAGGCAGAGCTTTGAAGTTGTCCTCAATGACAAAGGGGTAGATTGTTGACTAAATTGTCATTGATGCCAACAGTTGTGTCTTGGTGCTCCTTGGGGAGCCCCTACGGGTTAGTAGTCAATCAGTACTTGTCAGTGTCAAAAGAGGCCTTTTGACCTTGTCCAAGCCCAATTCTGAATCCCTTGGAGTCCTTGGGACAATTGCAAAAGCCTTGTTTACGAATTGGTGTGTTTAGGTACCCCCTAAGTTGTATTTCAGTCCCTGCCCCACAACCTATGCCCTAGTACCCTAGAAAGTGTGCTTGGTGGGTTGAAGAAGTTGTTGAACTTCAAATAGGCCAAGTGACCCATTTTTTGGTCATTTGTGTTTTAATGAGGTCATGGTACCCTAGGAGAAGGCTTGGCACTCCCACAGATGATGGTTTAATGGTCCTTCTACCCTTGAAGGAATGGTGAAGATGACATGGGACATTTGTGTGTTGATACCCTTGAGATGGTCATAATGTTTAAGGAAGTCCTTGGACCCCAACACTTTGATGGTCATGATGATGCGCTCCTTGGTACTATGATGCACCCTTGATGATTAGTAGAGCACACCCTTACATGTGCTGACATTCATGACTTAACAACAAACCCTAAAACTTTTTTCAAGTGGTAAGGTTGACCATTAACAAAAGAAATAAAAATAATAAACTTAAAATGACTTACCTTTGGAACCTTTCTATCACACTAGAACCCTTGTGTCTCCTTGAAAAGGTCAAGGTCGAACTCATTAAGTGTTTTTGAGTGTTAAAACAAAAAAAATAAAATTAATAAACTCCCCTTGAAGTCGAGCCTAGTTCCATGCTCTCTCAACGTCAAGGTGGTGCATTTATAAACAAGAGATTACCATAACATGAATCGTCAACGAAGGCAACAACTCATAGAGTGAATGAGGCAGCTGAGAATCGATTCTTCCACATAGATATCTTTTGGGGTTAAAGCAATACACATTCTGAGTTTGTATGCTTAAACAATCCGAGTTTTCTTGGGCGCTTGACAGTTGTTTTGGTTGATGTATACTGCTGCCTTTTTTGAAGAAATCACAAACCAATTTTTGATGACAGAACCAAGCCTTCACAATTGATATCTTTTGGGTTTTACTAACACAAACAATCTCGAGTTTGACAGTGGTTTGAGGTCATCCACAACACACAAACAACCTCATGTTGAAATTGGTTTGAGGTCATCTACAACACAAACAATCTCGAGTTTGACATTGGTTTGAGGTCATCCAGAACACACATACACAATCCCTAATTTGACAGAGGTTGAGGTATTCCTCAACATATACACAGTCCGACATTGATATTGTTTGGGGTCTTCCACATCAGACATACGCAATCCAAGTTTGGAGTCTAAAGATCTTGACATGCACTGCTTGTGTAAGTGATGGCTTGGCAGTAATAAGGCACTGAGGTGTGAGAAGAGTTTATCAACAATAAGTCAAGTGATTGGCTTTGACAGGTCCACATATCCAGTCTTCTTCTTCTTTAGGGTGGCTGGGTGGTGCTAGGGCTCACAATATTGTGAGTTAAGATGTTGTAGAAGCTTGTCAGTTGCAGTTGACGAAGCCTAAGGGGATGTATCCCCTTCCAGTTGTCACTGGTAAATTTGTATTAAATTTGTTACCCCAGTTGTTGCTGGGTCAAATTTATTTTAAAAAGGCTTCTGTGGTTTTACCCCCAGGACTTGGGTTTCCAAGTAAAAATCTTGTGTGATGTGGATTTTGTTATTTTTCATGTACATTGATGATATGCTGCTATGTTTGGTGATTAACAACTTGCTCTTGATTAATTTTTTTATAGTTGTGCAAATACTGATTCACCCCCTCTTAGTATTTCAACACTCTTATCACTCCTTTGAGTCTTTTGCTTTGCTATCTTGTTTTAGTGAAGTAAAATGGTCAACCTATATTTTGTAGCTTTGTGTGACAATAGCCTAGCCATCTTAGAGCAAGGGCTTACTGGGAAATATACTAGACATTGGACCTCTTTCATAGCAATGGGAACGTGGCTCTTTAAGGATTGGGGACCTCTTATCAAGGGATATTTTCTGCAGAATTTGTATGGGAGAGGTTATTTTTTCTTCCTCTTGGAAAAAAGATGATAAAGATCTCATTTTCAAATGTGGTCCATTGTTTCCAAGAGGAATTCATCTAAACAGAGGGTCCCTAGTTTTCAACCTTTAAAAGATATCCTCTCTGTTGTTCTAGTATGGGTTCATCTCTTGCACTTGCATTGTTGGAGTGATGATTTGTCTGTTCTAGGGAGTACTCCTAGTTGATATATTGATAGATTTGAATCAAAGCTTCTTATGTTTGCTTATGCTTGAATATGTGTTGAAGTATACCTAAAAAAAGTCTCGCTGAAGTAATTAATATTAGATGGATGGATGGACTCTCACCCTAAATCTAGATTACCATCCGCTGGCCTTCAAGTACAAGATTTGACATGAATATTGACATATGACTAGAAATTGGTCCAAATCTCCAACTTAGCCCTTGATTAATGAGAGCGATGGTGGTTGGAAAAAAGTGAAGCGGGTTGTAAAGTCCTTAGTGAATGAAAACTTGGGGCCATTGAATGCTTTTCCTTGTCCTCCTTTAGGTCCTTTGTCAAATAAATTTCATGTTCCTGCCTAGATAGACCTATAGGATCCTTCGAATGAACAAGTCAAGAAAAATGTCCAAGGCTCCAGAACAACCAATCTTAGAGGAAATAGGTCCTCAAGCGAACAAGTCTTAGATTTTGTTTGAACCAAACATAGAAGTGATACCAATCAATGCATGATTTTTGTGATGCATAACATTATCATGACTAGGAAGAAATCCAAACAATAACATGAAGAATAAATTAAGGAATTAAAGGAAGATAAATTGCCTCCCAAGAAGGTTGGAAAGAAAACTACGAGAGATAAGAGAGAAAATATTGCATCTAAAGAAAATATTTAGGACCTTCAATTCTCTCTTGAGAGTTGATTTATTATTGCTTTACCAAGAAGCCCAACAATAGGAAATTATAAAATGAAGTGGGTGTAGTCTCCATCCCAACTACTAGTAAATAATGAACATGGTATCCTGGAATTGTAGAGATATGGTGTGCAGAAGTGAAATAGATACAATAATGGATTCCATCAAAGGAGAAAAGTTGTCGCTCTTCATTTAAGAGACTAAAATGGAGGTTGATGAAGCTTGAAACATTGGAGCAAAAAATTGGAAAAATTGTGAAGGATTAATTGTCATTGCTTAAGGTGCCTTAGGGGTATTGCAAACTTTTGGGACCTCATGTTTTTTTAGGAAAACATAACAGATGGAAGCTCAACATTAGTTGTTGGTTGGTTTAGAAAACATAGAGATTAAGTAAATGCTTAGAATATGCAATGTAAATGTATCGGTGCAATATGGGGAAATCATAAATTTTTGGAGGTTATTATCCATAAAAAAGGTGCACAAAATCATTGTTAGGGATTTCAATGTTACCTTGTCTCAAAAGGAAAGAAGAGGTGGTAGCTTGGTTAGAGATTGGTTTGGCTAATAGATGGGATATTTAATTGTAGATTGGGACTTGGTGGATATTTCTACAAAAAAAGGTTTTTTACTTGGTCTAATCAAAGACTTGGTCCAAACTATATTGCAGCCAGGATTATAGATTCTTTTTGCACATCTCTTTTTAATTGGACAATATCCCCATATTTTTTAGGATTCTCCTTTAGATTGAGAGATTTTTGTGTCAAAGCATCCAAGCATCCTTTAAGAGAATTCATTCATCCTCTTAAGAGAATGAACTCTTATGAGAGAAACCATGGGTAGATGTGGAAAAAATAATGTAACATGGAACTGTATTTTAGAATTTAGTTGATAACATAGACTAAGTTAGTGAAGATTGCCTTTTTCTTTAAAAAAATGGTTGTGTAGATACAATCGACTGATTGGTACTTCCTCTTTTTTTGTTTATTCATCTTTTATTTGTTTGAATTTTTTCATAATTTTTATGGTTCTCATAAAAGGTATGTATGATATTTTGGAAATTCTTATCAATTTGAAAATTCATTCATTCATCCAAGCATCCCCATCTTTGTCCAAACCTTCTTTTCCTAAACGACAGAACAACCAACATCGATGTTTAGATTTTAGGGGATTAGAGTCGTAGCAATGGCTAAACTCTGATAAGCACCATAAAATTTTAATTAATGGTACATATAAAAGTAACCCAGAGTTGGTAGGTGCTGCGACGGGGTTGAGGGGGAGGGTCTCTTTAGTCTTGATGGACATCAAGAAGAAAGAAATTCCTTTAAATTAGGAATAACATTGAATAATGAGGAGAAATTATACCCCTTGCTCTATTACATTGTTCTACTCTAGACCCCCAACTTTAACCAAGTTACAATTATTGGTGACTCCTTACTGATCATTAGTGAAGCGAGAAGAAATAAGGAAAAGGAAGAATCACTGTAATTGAGAACCTTTCAAAATACTTTGTGAATCTTGAAATTGTACAAGATGTTACGATTTACCACGTTCAAAGATCTAATAATTCCCTTGTTGATTGCATGGCAAATGAGGTGGTTTATTTGGATAGGAGGGTCCTAGTTAAAAATTGTAACCCTCTTGAGAGGTACTCATTTCACTAGCTTATTTATGACAATTCTCATCAAGGATCCAAGTAGTTTAGCACCTTCAAACATGACATTGGAGCAATGCCCAACAATTTCTATAGTTTGAAACTTGTAAGCCATGCAAGTCAAACCCGTCTTTATATGGTGTGTGAGGGAGTATTAACACTCCCCCGTGCCTTATGTTCCTTCACACTTATGCAATGGATTTAGTCATGTTTTTTCATATGATGCATTCATTTGTTCTTGCTTGTGAAGGCAGGATATTACTGCCTCTTGACCGGATGTTTGGAATGATTGGTCTTACTGTTGGTTTGGTTTGAGTTTTAGAGGAGCTTCCTTGTTTATGTGTCTTCACCTTGATTGTGTTTTTGTTAAGTGAAGTTGGGTTAGATATTGAATGAGGTAAGCCCATCCATGGTGGGTGATGTGTCCCCCAAGAATTTCAAGTTTTTTTTTAATATGTCTTGGGTTTTTGCTTGTGTGAACCTGGTCTTGCTTGATTTGTTTGAAATATATGGTTAGAGCACTAACATGTTATCTCTGAAGCCACTAAGGCCTCTTTGCGATGTTTTTTTGGGTGGCTTAGGGTTTGCTATTTTTATTAGTCCTTGTTGAGGATTGCAGATGGATTATAGTTTCTCCACCTTGGTTCTTTAGTATGGATTTAGTAGGACTTGAAGGAGAACGGAATATAGGTCAAAAATACCCTTAGAAGAATAACAGGAAAATGAGAGGGACTGAGGTAAGACATATAGTGTCTTATCATACATATGGAAAAGCATGAGGTCAAACATGATGCATTGGAAGCTAAGTTGAATGAATAGGGTTTGAAATGTGATAAGCTTGCTAGTGATTATGAAATTGAAGCGGATATTTATTCACTTCACACAAACAATATTACCAGAACACCTGGAATATTCGATAAGCCATTAATAGGACAAATATATATTGATGATCAGATAGATAAACCGATGATAAGATATTATAACATATCTCGCCTTTAATATGGATTGAGCATTTCATAATGAAGAGTTATGTCCCTTCACATTAATAGGTACTACTATAATAATTGACAATTATTATTTTATTTAATTATTATCCTATTTATGTTCGTTACATTGCCACTCCCTTAGAAAGGCTTTGTACTTAAAGCCTTAGAATGTTTCTGCATCATTTTTGTGGTGTTGCAGCTGATGAGACATGTCGATACAAACTACTAAGAGTTGAGCACAACTTCCAATATGTGGACGAATCAATCCATCCTAAATTGATTTGTTGTGGACTATTGGCATTCCATACTAATCTATCATTAGGAGATTTGATCACATTGGTACCGTTATCTTTCGACATTTCCCACTTTTTAGAATATCTGTTTTTATGGTTGGGGTGTCGATATGAAATTTTCACAATGTCATTTTCTTTTACAAGTGTCATCTTTTGAGCATTGATCTGAGCAGAAAGTTGTATTTTCGTCTCTTGAGGTTTTAAGATTTCGTTTTGTATCTTTTCCAACTTGTTTTCTAACTGCATGTTATCATTTTGAAACTTCTTAATCACTTCTACATGTGATTTTCTGTCATCTTCAGAATTCTTAAGTTGTTCCTTAATATCTTTGTTATGCCTTCTGATACAACGATTTTCTTCCTGTTTGTCTAGAAGTTTTCCTTCAATGTCTTCCGTAGATTGTTCTGTCTTCCGACTACTTTTCAAATTCTTAATTTTTGTGACTAGTGTCTTGTTATGATTACTTAATCTGAAAATTTCTTCGGAATGACTTGATAAAACCTTGTTGAATTTTATCAGTTCTAACCTATGTTTCTTCTTACTATTGTCATACTGCTGCTGTAGTTTTTCTTTTTGCTGTTTATGATGACGTAACTCTGCTTCTTGATTTTCTAACTTCATTCGGACTTACGCCAATTCAACATCTTTTTCCATGATGAGTTTATTTAGATGCTTTATTTCTTCTTCTAATTCATTATCGCATCCATATGGTGATTTGTTGTCATTTTTTGACTTTCTGATTTGGTCTTCTAGGTTTTGATTATGAATTTTTAAACATGATAGTTCTTTATCCTGATCAGATAACATTTTCTTGTTATCTCTTATGGTTCATTCTAGCTGTCGATTTTGATTCCATAAGTGGCGATTCTCATCATCTTTCCACTCTTTCAACCACTTTTGTGTCTCAACCTCAGCTTGTAGACTTTTATTGATCACCTTATATTTTTCTAGCTTGTCCATTGTTGTTTGTAGCTGTGCCTTCATTTCCGAATATGTAGTAGCCATTGTTTGTGACTATGTTTCTACTTCACTTTTGTCTTCTTTTCTTCTAGAAGGGTAGATACAAAAGCTGTAATAATTCTTAATGTCTCTTTTGGAAAAACTTTCTTCGATTATTTCTTGTTAGGTCAAATAACCCTTTTTTCCTAGAAATAATTATTATAATTTCCTTTTTATAATAATAATTATTAATTAATTAATTAATAATATTATTTTATTAATGTTTTATAAACTATATATAGTTTAATATATAGTTCTTTTAAATAATAATTAATTACTATATAATAAAAATCTTTATTTTATTATTTGTTTCAATAATAATAAAATAAAGTTTTGAAATATTATAATTAAATAATCGAAAAATGCCAATAGTTTTGTATAATGCCTGTAGATTGGGTGGTTGGGAGGAATGAGTGTTACCTTCTCCACCTAAGATCAAATCTCAGTTGTTTTTTAGTAGCAATTATTATGCACTTTTTTTCTTTTTATTTCTCTTAAGTTTTGTAAAATGTGAGTAGATTGGGTGGTTGGTAAGAATGAGTGTTATATTCCCCACCTAAGTTCAAATCTCACTCGCTCTTTACTAGTAATTATTATGCACTTTTATATTCAAACTCAAACTCATTTTAAGAAACTAGGCGTGGTTTCACTTTTACCTTCTCTTTTTTTGTTTTACTAAAACCCTAAAAACTAAATTTACACTAAGTGTAAATAATGGCCAAGGGCTGTATAGCTCTGATATCAATGTAATATCTGTATCCAGATATTCTCAATGATTAGTCAGTTGAATAATCAACCAATGGAAAATAATTCCATATTGAAATATAAAATAAATATTAAAGATGAATGATGATAAAAGATTACAAAGTGAGTGCCATATATATATTAATTGTAAAGGCACTTTGGATACTATCCATTAAAGGATGCGTCATTTTAGAATAGTTTACTAATAACCATTTAATAAAATAACAATTGTTAATTATTATAGTAATAGCTATTAATGTGAAGGGACATAACTCTTCATTATGAAACTCTCAATTCATATTAAAGGCGAGCTATGTTGTAATATCCTATCATCTTTTTATCTAACCAATTATCAATATATATTTGTCCTATTAATGGCTTATCGAATATTCCAGGTGTTCTGGTAATATTGTTTGTGTGAAGTGAATAAATATTCGCTCCAAGTGGTATCAGAGCCAACCCTTCCTAGGTCTTCTGCTGATCTCCAACTTGTGGCCGAAATGTTCAAGGTTTCCTTGAATTTAGGTCTTTAACCTAACAGTGGCTTTTAGCCATCCATATTCAGAGTTTCTCTGGTAAAAAATGGTTTTTGACCAAAAATTGGCCTTTGGCCATTTGAATTTCATTGAAGAAGTATTAATTTCGATCCAAATATGAAGCAAGAATGAGAGGGAAAAATGAAGAATAAAAAAAAAACAAAAAAAAGAAAAAGAATTATGAAGAATAAAATTATCAACAAAAGAAATAAAAGGGGAAAAGTTAAAAAACATAAGTTAAAAAGAAAAGTTAAAATACATATTCAAGGTTTCCTTGAATTTAGGTCTTTGACCTCACAGTGGCTTTTAGCCATCCATATTTAGAGTTTCTCTGGTAAAAAATGGTTTTTGACAAAAAATTGGCCTTTGGCCATTTGAATTTCATTGAAGAAGTATAATTACACTCCAAATATGAAGCAAGAACGAGAGGGAAAAATGAAGAATAAAAAAAATATCAACAAGAGAGAAAAATGAAGAATAAAAAAAAACAAAATTATCAACAAAGAAATAAAATGGGAAAAGTTAAAAAACAAAGTGAAATAGCCCATGATTTTACTTACAATATTTAAATTATAAACTAGTTTTATAAAATATGCTTTGAGGACAAAGCATCGTGAACCGGAAGGCAATGTAACAAACTTAAATAATAACAACAAATAATATATATA
>LPNX010332141.1:60911-91136 GCA_001517045.1 Pseudotsuga menziesii
TTTACAGTTAATATATATATGGCACTCACTTTGTAATCTTTTATCATCATTCATCTTTAATATTTATTTTATATTTTCAATATAGAATTATTTTTCATTGGTTGATTATTCAACTGAGTAATTATTGAGAATATCTGGATACAGATATTACATAAATACACTATAACATAATTTTGGGATTTGCATGAAGTTCCTAACCTATGGTCAACCATCCCAATTCAACAAACTAATGTGGCATATTTAGATCTTCAATAGGTGCATCAAGATCATGGCTTGAATTGAGACCATGTATCGATGGAGAAATCCCACAATGAGCATAAGTATAGTTAAAACTAGCCTTTGTTTATGGTTTTAACTTATACTTTCTTGCTTGCTTAGTTGCTTAGTATATTGGACAATATAACTTTAAGTCAATTCAATAGAGTATTTTTAAAACTTGGACTCATTGCCTTTTTAATATAAAACCATACCTCTTTATATAAAAAATGGTTTATCCTTAAAACAAAATCAAATATAAATGTGAAAGAAATTTATACCAAGTCAAATATAAATGTGAAAGAAATTTATACCAAGTCAATAACATAGCATACTCTTGATTGAGTACACACGCTTATATTTTCCATGAGTTGAATTCCTCTAACTTAGAAACCATGGATAGATGTGGAAAAAATAATGTAACATGGAACTCTATTTTAAAATTTAGTTGATAACATAAGACTCTTCAGTGAATACTGCCTTTCCTTTCAAAAATGGTTGCGGAGATACAATGGACTCATTGGTACTTCCTTTTATTTATTTTTTAATTGTTTGATGTTTTTCATAATTATGCTTTCCAAAGGTATGCACGATATTTTGGGAAATTTTAATTAAAAAGAAAGAATCAAATTATTATTATTATTATTGTTTTCAAATTTTATTTTATTATGTATGTAATGATTATCAACCATTTTGAAAGTATTGGGTTGAGCTTTAATTTCATTGTTAACTTTATTAATTTTTTATTCAAAAAATAGTTTGATATGTGTTTTATAAATTAAAGTCATTTTTATTCTCTTAAAGGATGCTTGGATGTCTTGTAGTGATACATGCATAATTTTGAGAATTTTTATTTTTCTATTTTAGTAATGTTCTTTATTAATTAAAAAACTCTTACGAAAGTAACAAACATTAACCAATTAATGTATAGCTTTGAGGAGGATTTTCATTTTTATATCTTAGTAATGTTCTTCATATACTAAAAATCTCAAAAAACTCTTACGAAAGTAACAAACATTAACCAATTAATGTATAGCTTTGAGGATTTTCATTTTTATATCTTGGTAATGTTCTTCATATACTAAAAATCTCTTAAGAAAGTCATAAGCATTGAACCACCTAAACAAATTATGGGTGGGATCACTTACATTTTTTAGATAGATCTTAGTCCATTTTTTGTAATCTCTTCGTGGAAACATCTCAATATATTTTTCCATTTTGTTGTCACTTTGTTCAGTTAATAGGCCATCGATGACTGCTTTCGTGAATATGCAAATGATATGCCATCTTGCTTGATTTTAGGTGGACACATGAAAGTGTGAAATTGTGTAGATTCACATCATAACATCAAATAAATACTTGGCATAGTTTAAATACTTTACATGGTATCAATTTCTAATTGATGATGAGGTGAACACGATAGGTTACTTCACTCGAACATCCATCATAACAAGCACAAATTTATATAATTTCTCAAAGGATATAAAAACTTGTTATTTATTATTAAGTCATATATAAGTTTTGAGATACAATGGATGTGTATATGTACACACTTAAGGGATGAAAAGTCATTTCCTTAAGGACAAGGTATGACTATCATTAATTATAATATAATAAATAAAATATTGTCTATAATAAACACATAATATTGATTATCCGCGAGATGTAGAACAGTTGGTGGCGGGGTATGGTTAAGACGCCCCCTAAGCTGAAAGGTCGTCGGTTCTAATCTTGTCAGATACCAAAAAATCCAACCATGTTAAGGGTTGGTGCGGTCGAGGCCGGGTGCGATCCCCGGGTGATTTTGACGGCTTAGATGCCCCTGCTAGTCAGGGGGGTTCCACCACTTTGCCAAGTACAACATGGACTCTAATTATGCACCTTTGATATTGATATGTAGATTCTTGCATGCCACAACTTGGGTGTCGATATATCACCTTGACAAGTTGATCCTTATTAATCTTTGCAGGATTGACTTGTGTTGACATGTTAATAAAGTGATATTTTCCTATTCACTAGTGCATTTAATATAAACTTGGCCTATTCCCCTCATGTTTATAGTGTTTCTTATATGCATGTCAATTATTGTTGCATTCAATATAGATAGATCTATCTGTGCTTTATAGTATATCATAGGAGGAATAAGCATATTTTTTTTCTTTGCAGGATTTATCCCATACCCAGAGCTTGGACATCAAGGTCGAGGGTTGGAGCAGCGAGGACAACTGACTGGCTTGATTAATGATTGATGTAACATCAACCATTTTTCAATTTGTAGATGTTTGATAAGCCTTTGTCAGTGATGACATTCATATTTATAGTTTCAATCAATTTTGTTGATGTCTCTTTATCTATAGTCTCAAATTTTAACGACTTCATTGATTCACTAACATCCATAGCTGTCCCTATGTCTATTTTTTAGAATTGGTATATCCTTATCTTAATTTTTTTTAAAACTTTTGTAAGCATAATCTAACTATGACTCTTCAAATGATTAATTTTTGACTTTATTTGATAGTGTTTTGCTTTCCTTGTGCTTCTTAATTGCATCAAATTACAACATCTTGTTGAATCAATGCTTGATCTTTTACTTGTAAGTCACAATTCTTTTTCTTGGATGCTTGTATATGTTTTTGGGCTCTTTGGGCTTGCTAACCTGCTTTTCTAGTTTGCATTGTAGGATATGTAGTGATATTGAAGTTCCTTTTTAGCATTTTCAAGATATTTAATTTCAATTCTCAGGGCCTCATTTTGTGCCTTGTCATCTTTGTTTTTTAGGTTCTAGAGTCTATGACTTCTCATCTTTTAACCTTTTTATTTGTTTAAGAAAACTTTGATTAAGGGTCCTAAGTTGAGAACTTTATTCATACTTTTATGATAATTTATTTTTGAGAACTTGATTCACATGTTCTTGATTTGTACGAGAAATTGTGTTGTCTTTTTCAACTATAACATTGTCACATCATTTTTGTTGATCCTACTGACTATGACTATCTTAAAGAATCACTTCTAATATTTCTTTCAAGTCTTTTGATGTGGGAAATATTGAACACGACTTTTTAGTAATGTCTTGCAATGTTTTGTTTTCTTATATACAAATGGCAAACCTTTTTTGTGTGTTGATAATGAAATACCCAATGTATCCATCCAGGTTGAACTTGAATTATGTCACTATTGTCGATCCACAAGGATTTAACAATGAATTGTGACATGAAGGTATAATCTCCAATGTTCAGTCATAAAGTGCTTATTTTATATTGTTTTTTATTCCAAAAGTTCAATGTTTTGAGTATATTTCGCTCAGGAACTAATAATTGATTTGCGAATTCAACACACTTTTTGTTTGACAAGAGTTATA
This sequence comes from Pseudotsuga menziesii, assembly GCA_001517045.1. Lineage (NCBI taxonomy): Eukaryota > Viridiplantae > Streptophyta > Pinopsida > Pinales > Pinaceae > Pseudotsuga > Pseudotsuga menziesii. The sequence continues at coordinate 64,525 of LPNX010332141.1, forward strand.
GAAATAATAATATATTTCAATCTAGTTGTATCTTTTAATTTAAGAGACATCAAAACATAATTTTTTGTAGTTCTAGGAAACCTTCCTACTTTCGCGTTATTACATTCCATTTTCTTTGTCATTTTGTTTTCGTTTAAAACATATTTTTGATATTGAACTTATGTATTCCTTCATATAATAGGGCATGTAAATGCAATCCCCTTTGAATGAGACTTGGATGTTATTTTTATAATACTATTTAGCTTTAAAAAACCCTTTTTTTATTTGAAAGTTAGATATAATGACATTTTTTTGGGTTCTCAACCATAATTATATTTTTTTTAAGATTTTTATTTGTTGAAGTTATTGATACTTTTTGTTATTCACTTTTATATAACTTATCATAATTTACTTTACTTCTATGTTTATAGAGATTTCTTTTAATTTTATGGTTTTATTTTGTTTTAAATTTTGTTCATTTCTGGTTATGGAAATAAAGATTTGACCACTAGCATGGGGTAACTATATTTTTTTAATAAATTTTTTCAAGAATTTTGAGCCATGATCCTTGAAATTATTTGCCTCTAACAAAAATAAATTTTATCACATGCTAACAAAGTGAAACTGATCCGATACCAATTGAAATTGTCTCCATAGATTGTTTCTCTCGAGCATCTATACACAAATCTATATAATTCCCTAAAAACTATACATAATTATTAGATGTTGTTAACTCTTTTACAACAATAACAACATTAGCAACAACAACAACAACAACATGCCATTTAAGAAATATTATTACTATCATTAATTACAATATCATAAATATTATATATAATAAATATAAAATATTAACTAATAAAACACAAATAATTATATATAATAATATTATGATAATATACTAAGTAGATGTTAAGTGAACACATGAAAGTGTGAAAATTCACATCATAACATTAAAGCAAAGCATTTGATGATGTATTCCAAATCTCCCCCAACCACTTATGTTATAAAAATATAGTATCTAGGAATATGCTATAAACCTTTTTAGCTTATATGCTGTATTTTTTTCTAGTTGAATTTTAGTTTTTTTTAAAATAAATTTTGTTAATTTTTTATTATATAATTAGTTATAATTTTACCTTTAAATAAATATTTTGAGATATACACGATTTCCTTAATTCCAAGTTTAATTTGCAAACTGATCAATATTTTGTTATGAACTTTAATTATATTTAATTATATTATGAAATATAGATGTAGTAATTGGGATATATGAGATTTAACTTTTTAATTGTCAACTTTAATATCTTTGAATCAAACATTTGTTTGGTAGAATGAGTGGTGGTTGGTTTGGCAGATATGCATGTGATTATCTAGTATTAGTTTTTGTATTGTTGATGATTGACTATAGGTGATGATTAACTTGAATAAATACAAGAATAGTGACATTATGTGAATTTTTAGAGCTAAAATGTGTTTCCTAAGAGATATTTGTAAAGAAGATATATTTACAATTCACCTCTTACATTACAATTCATGTAACTATGATTAAGTTAAGGTGAAAACATGTGTAGAAATAAAGTTTATAGAAAATTCTCTTTGGCGTGAGTGGAAACTTGAATACTTTTCAATACATAAATGTAATCAAATAAAGTACTAATTGAATATATAAATTTGTTACACCACCTATATAATAAAATGCTATTATGACACTTTATAACAAATTATAATAATTTTATTCATTATAACATAACATGTTACATTATAACAAGTTTCAGTTTAATAATTGTTTTTGTAAAACTTGTACACGTGGAGTCTCGAACCAATGACCTTTTTTTTGTACGTTCAGGTCTATTCTATTAAGGAGAAATAAATATACAAATAAAAATACAATTCAACGTGTCCATCATGCATGAACGAAAAAAACTAGGAAGCACACCAGTTTGCCTGGAGAAGTTAGGTTTGTTGTAACTATTAGGGTGATCCTCCCATAAATAGGGAAAACAAATCTTACAAAACAAGTTTGTTGTTTGAGGAATAAAAAAAGATTCTGTCTTAGCCTGAACAAAATTGCTCTGAGGAGCAAAATTCCAGAGAACAACCAAAAAGGAGAAATATTGGAGCATTTAACCTGGCCTTAGAGCTTCTCGAAGGGCACTTCAGTGATTGGGAAACCAAATCCCGTACCCCCTTGCATGACCTATTCTTTAGCCTCTCCACTTGAGCTGTGGGAGGTTCCGCTTTCTATGGATCTGTTCATGCTTTCCTTGCTGTCATGGTTTGGTTGCTTGACCGGTAAAGGGGGTGTTTTCTTGGGTGGAAGAACGTTGGCTGTGTTTCCCTTTGCCGTAGCAAACTGGTGCTGAGGGGGAGGGGGAGGGTTGTGGGTGGTGTCCGAGGGAGTCGAGGCAGAGGGGAAACAGGGAAAAGGGGTGGAAATGGGGTGAGGGGGAACCGAGGGGGGGACCGGGGCAAGAAGCATCGACGGTGGCTCCAGAACAAAGGTGGAAGGAGGGGGGACCGGGGCCAGAGGCTTAGAAAGTGGCACTAGCTCGGGAGGAGCAGGTTTAACAAAATGAGCTTCAAGAGCAGGGCCAACAGGTTGAGCTTCAGGAGCTGCGTGGAGAGTGACTGAACGCAGAATGAGATGGGTGATTAAGTTTTTAATGACCTAGTAGTTCCCTCTGCGGGCTGGGGTGCGGTTGGCCACCGAGAGGGAGCAAGAGGGCTCATCCTCACAGTCATCCATCATTTCCCGCAGAGCTTTCGAAACTTCGATATCGGTTCCGACTGAACTGGCCTGTGAATTGAAAGGAGTTGGCCTGGAATCGCCTCTTCCAGCTCTTCCACCTCCTCGTCCACCCCTGGGAGTGCTGCAACGATGTGGTGGCATGGTGATCTCTGGAAGCTTGGGAGCAAAGGGGAGGAGGGTGGCATAATGGTGGCCAGAGTTCGGCTCTGCGCGTTGGAGCTTGAATGGAGGATAACCGAGCTTCTGCAGACTAGGCTGCGGGAGGATGAACAGGGTAAGTTGATGTACCACGAAGACATTAAACCACCTACACAGATCCCTATGCGCATTATGACGGACCATTAATGCGTAGAACCCGTCCTGTTCTAACTTAACTATCGAGAGAACATGTTCCTTGTGGACAAGCATGCTCGCCGTCACTGGGTGTTGATGAGTCATCATGCAAGGAGAAGTCATCATCAATTCTTCCTGTCACTTGTCTGCGTGTGAGTCGCGTCAGCTTCACCAAGTGGAATGGATTGCCTGGTGATGTGTTGGGCCACGTCATTCCGGCATTAGGTTCCATTGTCTAGCTTGTCACCCGCATCCGGGGAGAAATATTTGGCCGCCATTTGGATGAAGTCATTCCTGAAGTTGGTGTTAGAGATCTCATTCAGTGAATATTGCTGGATGAGAGATGAGGAAAGAACTCATATATTGGTGATTTTATCTGCGAGAGAGTTGGATTCATGACGAACATGATGAAAAGTGATGGCTGCTAACTCTTTGAGAAGATCTGCAAGTTGTTGAAAGTCATGATCCAGGCACCAACAGGAGGAGACCTTGGTGATGTTGGAGCCATTTTGGAGTTTGGAAGCCATGTTCAAAATTAGTTCTGAATCGCCCTCAACAATGAGTGGGAAGGATCTCTAAGTGTAGGCAATGATGATGCCCCGAAGAAACCCCATTAGCTCTGCCGCGTTGTTGCTTTCTATCCCTAGTTTGTCGAGATAGATGCACAGGATATGGACTTTGTCATTTCTGAAGATCCCTCCAAAACCTGCCAATCCATGGTTTCCTTTCGAAGCCCCATCAATATCAAGCTTGAAGAAACTCTATGGGGGGGGAGACCAGGTGGTAGGGGAAGAAGAATGTTGATGTGGAGGGCTAGAGTTGGTGAGTTTACCAGGAAAGTGGGTGAACCAAAGGTTTAATATTTCTTTTTCCCCGGGGTTGGCTTGAAGGTCTTTGTCTTGCCAGTTGGAAAGCATAGTGGTTTCTTTGAGATTCTGCCATAGCCAAACCCAAACAATATGCACCGAGTTGGATTTACTTTCGAATATCCAACTGTTGTGCTCCTTCCATACGTTCCATATAAGGAAGCAAGGGATAAGATGCCAAAGTTTGTTGAGAATAGGATTTTCAAAAGGATGCATGTGCAAATTCTTGATGGTGTCGGCAATGTTTCCCTGGTGTCTGTCAGTTCTCTTGCAAAATAAGGCTATTTTGTTCCATAGCTGATTGGAGAAGGAGAATTTATCAAGGAGATACTCCATGGTTTCCCCATGCTCCTTAAAAAACATGCATTGAGAGGTCCCTATGAACACTCTTATGAGAAGGTTATCCTAAGTGAGGATAAGCCTGTGTAGGACCTGCAAGAGAAAAATGGTAACTTTGGGCCAAGTTTTGATTTTCCAGATTTTGGATCGGTAAGGGATCGGGTTGGTCTTACGAGCTGATTATGAGATGATAAGCTTATTTGATGGATTACATGCCTCTAGGTTTGTAGCCCCATCGGAGAATGTCTTTACCATGTCTGATGCAAATAGAATGTTGCTGAATGTTCTCCCATAATGCTCGAGAATGGGCCTAGTGATGAAGCTGATGCCAGTGATCATGGGTGAGCCATTTCCGGAAGTCCTGATGGGTGCTAGTGGTCCAGAAGGTATGAAAATTTTTAAGCTGAGGAAGTAGGAAGCTGTCATGCAAGGTGTGCAAATGAAAAGAGTTTTCCAGTGAAGGGAGTTGGTTCCAGGAGTCTGTCCAAAAATTTGCAAGAGAACCATCATGTATTTCCCAGAAGAAGCGTTGCTGTATTATTGGTATTTGGGAGTTGGATGCATTCCATATAAGAGAGTCATTGATGTCTTACGAGTACTTGATTAAGTGTTCGATAGGCCAATTCACAACATATTTTTTGTTCCATAGCTGAGCTCAAGGGCTGTTGTTTTTGGTGATCCAGTTCCACCATATTTTAGCAATGAGAACTTCATTGTTGATAGCTGGGTCTTGAAGACCGAAGCCATCCTCTGCCTTGGTTTTGCAAACCTTTTCCCATTTTACCAAATCCTAGTGGTGCGCTTGCTTGTTGCCTTGCCAAATAAAGGTTCTCTAGAGCGAGCATATGGCTTTGAGGACCCATTTGGGGGCTGCTAGGACTGGGAAGAGATAGAGCGGCATGGCCTGGAGGACAGATTTGATGAAAACTAGGAGTCCAACCTGATTGAGAGTGCGAAGAGTCCATTGAGAGAGGCAGAGCTCCAATTTGGCAAGAAGAATCTTCCAAGAGGAGTGTTTGAGGGCTGAATCCATGAGAGGCGCTCCAAGGTACTTTGAGGGGAGTTTGGAAGCTTTGAATCCGAGGATTCTGGACATATTTCTCTAAGTGCCAAGAGGGGTATTGAAAAAGAAGATCTCAGATTTTTGAAGGTTGACTGTCATCCCAGAGGCTTTTGAGAAAGTGGTAAGAATGTTGTTGAGGGAATGATCTTCTTGGACCAAGGGATGGACCATGAGAAGGTTATCATCCACAAACTGTTGATGGGTGAGGGGAGAGTGGTCATGGAATGATAGACCTTTTAGGGTGCCCTGAGCTTTGGCTTAATTAAGCATGCGTCCAAGACCTTCTAACATGAGTATAAAGATGAAGGGTGAGAGAGGGTCTCCTTACCTAATACCCCGTGAGGGGTTGAAATGTTTGTAGGGAACACCTTTGATGAAGATTGAAAAGAAAGTGGTGGTAATGAGGCTGAGAATCCATCTTGTCCAAGAATGGTCAAATCCAAAATCCATAAGGGTTTTTTCAATAAAGTTCTAGTTGCGTTTATCAAAAGCTTTGGAGATATCAAGTTTGAGCAGGATGCCAGTATTTTTGGTTAACTTGAGAGAGTGAATGACCTCATGAGCTAGAATGATACCATCAATGATTTGATGCCCTTCAACATATCAATTTTGTTCCAGATAGATGAGGGAGGGGAGGGGAAGTTTAAGGAGATTGGCTATGACCTTGGTTATGATTTTGTAGAGTACATTGCAGAGGGAAATAGTCTTGAACTTGTATGGAGTGGAGACATTGGGATCTTTGGGAATGAGGGTAAGGAAAGTGGATTTGATTGCAAGAAGGATCCTTTGGTTTTATCGGGATTCTTCGACAATTTACCGAATATCATATTTGAGCATATCCCAACATGCCTGAAAGAAATTTACAATGAAGCCGTTCGGTCCTGGGGCTTTGTCTTCCTTCATTTGTTTAATAGCTATTTCCACCTCTTGTAAAGTGGTGGTCTCATTAGCATGATATTTTTTTCAGCAGTAAGTAAAGAAGGAATGTGAAAGGTTACCTACTACTGAGATGCTTCTCAGTATAAATCCTCCTCTTTTATGAGATTATCATAGAAAGAGACAAGTTCCCTTTCTATGTCCTGATGAGATTCCAGTCGATCCTCGTCATTGTTCTTAAGTTGGGTGATGTGATTGTGCATGCGATGTTGCAAGGTGGAGTGATGAAAAAAGGTAGGGTTGAGCTCCCCCTCCTTGAGCCATTTTATTCGATCTTTTTGCATCAAGAGGGTTTCTTCTTGTTTAGTGCGCTCTTCTATCTTGAAAAGTAGAAGTTTCTCCTGCTGATCAGCCTCCTCCGATTTGCCATTTGAAATGATTTGCTGCTGGAGGTGTTCCATTTCTTGCTATAGAAGTGCCCTGATGGTGAAGATATTGCTAAAGGCGTGTTTGTTTGAGTGCTTGATATGAGCCTTGAGGAGTTTGAGTTTGGTGTGCATTCTATACATGCATGTGTGACCTGTGACATGAGTATTCAACCACCGGTTATTGATCATTTCTGAGAAGTCAGGATGAGTGCACCAAAATTTTTCAAATCTAAAGGGCTTTCGCCGGGCTGATTCACCCAACTGCCATTGGAGACTGATGGGCCAGTGATTCGAACCAGCTGGGGGGAGAATAGAGGTGGAGAGTTCTTAATTTCTAAGCATGAGGTGTTCAATGATGAGAAAGCGGTCATGCTTGCTGGCTATTTGAGCCTTGCCTCCTCTGCAATTGTTCCAAGTATGGATTCCATTGTTGGTATGGAGCTCTATCAATCCGTTGTTGTTGATGAAATCTTTGAAAATCTTGTCTTACAGAGACAGGAGACATCACCCTCCTCTTCTGTCCTGAAGGGAAGTGATGAGATTGAAATCTCCTCCCAGAATATCAATGGGGTAGGGACGATCATTAACGAGACAATAGAGGAAGTATAGGAAGGAAGTTTTCTAGGTAGGGAGCTGAGGTCCGTAGACGTTGGTGATTCTGCCATGAATAATGGAGCCAAGAGGATGGAAATGTGCATAGATAAAACATAGTGTCACTAGGAACTTATCAAGTTCAACTTCTTGAGGGTTCCAAGCGATGGATAATCCTCTTGAGGCTCCGCAAGAATCAATTAAGATGCATTGGATACCTTGACAGAGTTTGGAAATTAAGGAGTGCAAAGTGGTACAATTGGTTTTGGTTTCTTGTAACATTAGGATGGTGGGTTTTTCTCGCTAGATCTTTTTCTTGATCATTCTATTCTTACTGGGGCTGTTGATGCCTCTTATATTCCAAGAGACAACTTTCATTGGGGAACATAGGGGTTGGAGGAGAAGAATTCAGTGAGCTGGGAATATTTCCCTGATTCAATTAGCTTGGTACCCAAAGCAGTCAATCTCTGAATATGTGATCTCCTACCATGCTTCTTGGGTTCCTTGATGCTTATTTTCATCTCTTTGAGGTGGCTAATGTTAACTCCTAGTTTGGATCTGGTGCTGGGATATTGCAATATGTCAGTGAGCGGATTTGTTTAGGAGTGATCACATGCAGAGTATTGTTTTTACATGCTTCCTCTAGACCATAGAGATCTAAGCATTTTAGGTCAATGTCTCCCAGACATTCCTCCATTGGTACATCTACATCTTGCAAGGAAGAGGGTATTTCTTGATCTTGAGATACTCTATTTGGGGATTGAGGTCTTGCAGGTACATCATTCTTGATTGTGTGAGTAGATTCCTCTGTTTTCTTTCCTTTTTGCTTCTCATGATGTGTGTGTTTCGGCGATGGAGGAGGCTCACGATGGTCCTTCCCTATTTCCATGGATTGCGATCCTAAAATCCCAAAGCTATTTCTGGTGTAGGGCATCAAAGGTTTGCTAATAGTGGGGTTTTTCTGCCTCTTTTCCTCCTGTTAGAGACCTTCTTGAAGCCTTCTTCATCAGTTGGGGCAGACTGCTTGTTTTCTATGTGAATCTTGTTTTGAGGACAATATTTATACATATGTCCGTGCTCATGACATTTTCTGCAGTGGAAGGGCACGTGTTCATATTTTAGCGGCTGTATCCATTCTATTTCTTCATGTGATAGCATGATAGAGTCTGGAAGGGATTTGCCTATGTGCATATATACACAGATGCGAGCATAATAGGTGTACCTTTATTGCTTGATTTGATCTGCGATTTTGATGAATTCCCCTAGAGAATTACCGATTTCTTTGAGGGTTTCCTCATCGCAATAGTCTTGTGGTAAGGAATAGAGCCTAACCCAGATCAGAGCCCAGGAAAAGTTCTCCATATTTGGGTTGAAGTGCTCAATCCAGTTTCTGAGAAAGAGTCCTGCCGAGTTGAAAAAATACGCGCCACCTTCCAAGACTCGGGCTCTGTCTTCTAATAGCGAGAAGATGATGGTGAAAAATCCTTTGGACCCAAGCTGGACATCAAAATGAGTCTTGGGTCTCCATTTCACTGCAATCCAGTTGAGCAGAGATTTTTTCGTTGGCCATATCCCCATGAATTTCCCGATGAGCACATACATATTGACGTATTTGATTCTGGCGTTGATTCTGGAAGGGGGGAGGTTGATGCAGGGTTGTTCCACCGATTTTCCTAGGCAGGTATTGGTTTTGGGTCTTTGCATGGGCAGAGTCTATGCCAGTTGGCATTCATTGCCAGCGTTCAGGGTTTCTGTGACCATAGGATAGTCAGGGTTCATGGTTGGTGGATCATCCTGCAACCGCATGGGGTAGGCGTCCTCAAGCAATGGCTAGGAGGGACTAGTTGTCCCCGCCACATGGGTGGCAATGAGAAGGATCCAAAGGACAGAGGCCAGAAACAAGAGTGGGAGATATTGGAGGAATTAGGAAAGGGTTTACGGAACAATCATTAGGTTTTTTGCACCATAAAGTTGCAGAGACCAAAACGTTTTCTCGGTCTGTCTTCTTTTTTTCGATCGACACAAACACCCTCAGTGACCCTTGAACCAATGGCCTTATTCAAGGAGTGCCTTAACAAAATATTCATTCACCATCTATTCTACACCCTATGGGGTTTTAGTTTTAATAATCTTATTCAGATTGGTATAAAGTTATAATAGAGAAATCTATGTGCTTAAGTATTATAAGATTATAATCAAGAAATTGTTGGAGACAATGGTCACACTAAGAGGGGGGGTGAATCAGTGTGAGAGAAATTTAATCTTTTTCACCTTCAATTAATCAATCATATTTTATCAAGCATTATATTATGAATTACATCATCAACTAACTCATAAACCTTAAGCATAATAAACACATCAAATAGAGACACAACAATATATGTAATGTGAGATTTATTTATTGTAATGGAAGACTTCAATTTTTGCGATTACGATAAAAACCAACTGATGAAAAGATAACCAAATATTGTAACAGGACCCAACCTAGTTTTCTTAGCTCCAAGTAAGAAGGGGTTGAGGAATCTAATCGTCAAGTGCAAGACTCATCTTGCAAACTTGATGTCAATCTCTGATTGTCATCAATTTGCTGCACACACACTTCTTCTCATTCACCTATGCTCGTCAACTTATTCTTGTCAATCCACATTTCATCTTATTCACTTGTCACATCATCATCATGCCTTCTACCTTCTCATCACTATCATATTTTCTGCTGTAGGTGTCAAGATGTCATCATCATCATTGAATGGTTGCTTGTCTGCTCATATCACTTCAAATCACTCTTCATATCATAGGACTGTCATCTGTGTATGCTCATGCATGTCACTGTTGAACAATAGTCATTTCACTGGTTAGATCAAATAAGTATGCTCATTCACTGCTCAAGCCACAATACCAAGGAGTCTGCTGATATACAACTTATGTCAAACCTCAACGAGTCTACTCATACACTGATCGCGTATCTCTTGTCACTGTCATTGCTTGCCAGATCAAATTGTTATGTCAATCAACCATCAATATTCTTATAGTCGTCTCTATCAAGTACAATCAAGGTCACACTAAAGGTAGTCATATCCAACCTTCTATCTTGTTCTAACAGTCCTTGATGTTCTTCATGGTGTCTAAATACTATCAAGTATTCAATGCTTGATAGTTTGATTAAGAGAAAAATATAGAAATATTCCCTTGACAAAATCAAGAATTGATCCACCAAATCATACATGAATATGTACCTTTAGCTGCTACTACTATTGATGACTATAGGGCATGGTCTGATAGAAGTGTTTAGAGGACACTTCTTCTGTCACTGTATACACAGTTTGAATGTTGTAGCTTCACAATGAAATTTCAATTGCCTTCCCTTCATGTCTCTCATCATAAAACTAAGACGATCATACATCAATCTTTCACTGTGGATAACCTCATACTTATGTATGAATGTCAAATGTGGAAGAGACCAAATAATGTCAAACTTGTGGAAGAGTCATGTCACAACTTGGATTGTATGTATGCTTGTATATGACCCCAAACATAGTTAAGACTTGGACTATGTATATGCTGGTAAAAATCCTAAAACTAGTCAACTTTCGAACTGCCAAACTCAGTCTGTTTATTAGTTGAGAGGAACCCCAAACAAGATCATGAAACATGCTATGTATTTCCTTCAACCTGGGTTAAGTTCAAACTATCATCTACCTTAAATTTGTGCTGAAATAATTCAGGATTGGTGTACAATTGTCAAATTTGGGACTGTTTATTTAGTAGAAAAAATTGTAAAGATTAACCCGAAAGAAGTATCCACCATTTGTGATCCTCCCCAGTCTCTCACTTACGACCTCAATATAGCTTGCATCTTCATTCAACTATCATTTTTTCCCCAAAATATGAACTTCATTTGATGTAACCCTTGACCCTGAGACAATCCTAGTCCACGATCTCCACCTCAGTGCAACAATACAAGCGAGCTCACATCTATCTTCCTTGGATGATATTTGACTGTGAGCATGCTAGATTTTATATAATCTTTGTTGTTGAATTTAGGGATAGGAATACGATAGACTTCAAGGACAAGGAAATTGTAAAGGTTCATTATTTTATCTTTTTTATTGCCACACACATCTCCTTAAAGGAGTCAACCTTACCTTTCAAAAGTTTGTCCACAACCTTGAATTAGGGCTGTTTTTAAGGTCACCAATTTTTTTTATTATCATTTTGTATTTTTATTTTTTTGTTTTTTATTTGTCACACATTCTTCAAAGTCATCTTCAATGGTCATCATGTCCTACAGTTTGTTGTAATTAACCCAATACTTCTTCAAAAGTCAACCTTAGGGTTTGGTCATTCTCCAACAAATTAACAAGATTACCACATATACCTTCAAGTTCACCACAATCCTCAAGGGATTCATCAAGGTTTCAAGTGTCATGACACAAAAAATAAAAGGTATAAACCATCTTCAAGGGTTTCAATACCCCATCAACACACACATCATCTTCACCACTCCTTCAAGGGTACAAGGACCATCAAACCACCATTTGTGGGGGTGCCAAGTTTTTCTCATGCCCTAAGACCATCTCCAAGGGTTCTAAGACACTGGATGTGAGGGTACTGGGATCATCCATACCTATGTACTGCAAGAGGGACTTGGTGGCATCAATGACTACCCGTGGGGCCACTCCAAGTCCCATGTTGGAATCAATGACAATTTAATCAACATAAACTTATTTACTACGTATTCACTGTATCCAAATATCCAAATGTACATAGTCACAAATTCTTTTTTGAATTTAAATTTAACTTTTGATTAGTAATATATTTTTATATTCAAAAGTGAAAGTACTGTGAAAGTACTTTAAGAGTACTAAGTACGTACTTTTTTCATCATGAGTATCGCTAACTATATATTTTCATCCACCATTTGGAATTTGGAAAGTAATAAAATTTGACTCAAGCAATGCCACCTCAACCATAAGTGATGATGCCGTTGTTTAGAATCTGATTGGTTTTTGTAAAGTTGATTTTGATAATATTTTTTTTTCGTTTTGAGGCCCAGTTTGACCTCAAAATTCCCCTAATGCATGGTTTGGATGAATTTTTTCACCTTGTTATTTCTTCTCGTATAATATTGACCTCATAATCAAATTTTGGAATTTGATAAGGCGATCAAAGTTAGTAACTTAGCTTTGAAGGAGAATATAATATTTGGTCGCTATTCTATGCAATTTAATTTCTAATGTTATTTTATTTTTCCTCGTTAACTATAAATAAATCATATGTAGCTCGTTACTAATTGGTTTAATAAGAGTAAACATGTCACAAAGTGGAATTTAAACCTAGATAGAGTAGGTAATAACTTTTTCCTACAATTATGTAAAGTACAACCAATTGATAGATACTACTCTTAATATTATAAATACAATTCAATAGTTACAAACATGAATGCATATAAAATTTATACTTAATTATATATATTTGTTATATATATAACATTTATTATTTAAATTATATTTATTACGCATCAAACTAAGTTGATGACGTTTAAGTGAAATCTCGCTAGCTCATTCGGTTAAGGTGTGGGTATCCTCGATAGGGTGACTCGGGTTCAATCCCCTTAGGGGTGAGTTAGTTGGGAGGAGACACCGAAAAATACAGCCATGTTAAGGGTTAATGTGGCCCAGGATAGGTGCGATCCCCAGGTGATTTTGACGTCTTATATGCCCCTGGGTTGCGACTTCTCATTCAATGGTGGAAATGCACTGGCCTCGAGTGACGAGAATTTCTTACACACACAAAAATGTTGATGACATTTAACAATTTTGCATTTTTATAACACTTATATACCAACGTAGAGCATTGCATAGAATGATGACCAATTTTTTTTTTAATTACTTATTCCGTGGAAAAGAAATGTCCTTTCTTTATCAGTTTTAGTAAAGTAAGGGACTTGTAAAGAAAGTATACATACATACATACATACATATACATATACATATACATATATCCGTTAATTTTTTTTGTAAACTAAGGGACTTAAAAACAAAGTTTTACACACACACACACACATATACATATACACACCACAACCATCAAGGGATACTACGTTTACGTACACTTCATCAATGTACTCTGCACTTATGTAAAACTTGATCTTTCATTGTTTTGTGACTTTGCATTATGCATCCTTATTTTACCACCCCAATGTGTAGGGATTGGGATGATCATGTACTTCCAATACAAGCTTTCGTACCATATGCTATGCTATGAGGCTTTCCTATGAACCATAACCGAAGGGAGCATCAACATTGGCCTTCTTGACCTGTATCTTTATATGGAAGAGTTTCATCACCTTTTTCTCTTCCTTAGGGTGACAACTACTCAAATTCACCTCCTCCTACACTACAGTACAAATAATCTTCTCATCCACATCTGAACCGCTTTCTAACTCCTTGCTTGAATATTTGCACAAATAATTTGAGCTCCATATTGTCCTCGAACATGATCCTGTGCACCCAAATAATTGGTATCAGAGCTAGATTCAAAGCTTAACTCGTGTAGACACTTCTATAGAAGTTACCTGACTTATGCTTGTTCAAACACGCTTGCAATACAAGTAGACACTGCCTTCAACTTTAGAGAAGATGGCCGAAGAAACAAACAACAGAGATGAAACTCACGAGACAAAATACCTCATAAAAAAATCACTTGCTTGCCAACAAACCAAAATGCTCACCGAGTTCAATGAGATTCTCATGCGATTCACTTTGACATTTGGAGAATCCTCAATGAGATCTCACTTCGATAAAATCGACCCCTTCAAAGTGAGAATGAATTTGGACATACCGAATATTGAAGGAAAGATTGACATGAAATTTTTCGATAATTGGGTACAACAAGTTGAATCCTTCTACTCTGTGAATCATCTGTCTGAAGAAGAAAATTTCACTATTGCATCATTAAATATGTCAACCTCCATGCATTGCTAGTGGGAGAATTCATCGACAAAGATGGAGCGAGAAGGAGACCCCATAGACTTGTGGGATAAATTTTACGTGTACATGTGAAAGGATTTATACCCACCCAAGTACATTGAAAAATAGTATAAGAAGTGGAGGTAGCTAAGGAAATGAAAAGACCGGTTTGTGCAGAGTTACACCAATGAATTCCATCAACTCATGGATAGAATTGGAGCTCAAGAAAAAGAGAAATTGCTTGTGTTGAAGTACGTCAACTAATTATCCCCATACATTCAATAAGAGATGTAGTTTCTGAATTTTAGTACACTTGTGGATGCATTCCACTACGTAAGGAAGCTTGAAGCTAAACAAAAAGGAAAAGCAAATTTCACGAACAAGGCGACAGGTCGAACATCTGATAAGAAGTCACCAACCAACTCTGACAAGTCAAGACAAACTTCTCAACCGAATCCTCCAAATCCAGACTATCACAAGAAGCACTCTCAGAAAGACAAAAGGGAACATTACAAGAAGGATCCTCCCAGGAAATGGCCTGATTATCACAATTCTTCATGGCATGATATGTTAGAATGCAAAGCGCAGAAGACATTTTTGGAAAAATTGTCGACGTGCGACCTGTTCAATAAATTCCTGGTAGAATTCGAACCAAATGCATCGACCCTTTTGGCTTCAACATCGGCCATTGCAACTACCTCAACTATCATCAACGAAGAGGAATGAGAATGTCTATTCCATAGACAAACACACGTTCAGAAAAATCCATTACATTTGATTGTAGATAATGGTAGCCAGAAGAAGTTTGTTTCTAAAGATATCATGAAGATACTTGGTATTGTCACCACTCCACATCCTCAGCCTTACAATATCGGTTGGATGAAGGATGGACAAGAACTGAGTATCACCCAATAATTTAGGATCATCTACTTCATTAAGCCATTTGAAGATGAAGTAATATGTCACGGAAGTTATGAAGTAAGCACCACTTTCCGTAGTCAACACCATGTTTAAAAAACCTTACCTATGGGATCGACATGGAAGTTATCAGTCACGACCTCAGAAGCTGATCGTCAAAGTTTGGAACCAATGGTACAACATACCAGAGTGACGACCTACATCAACGGTTTCTATGATATCTACGAAACAAACAAAGAAGCTTATCAACCATGCCCATAAATTCATATTGATTGTGATAAATCCTCAGCATCCTAGGAAGACTGAAACCTCGAGTCAAATCATTGACCAGTGCAAATATTGATAATGACAACAAATTGACCACTTCATGAGGAAGAACATAATGTATTTTAAGAGAAAAAATTAGTACCTCTGCACTTCTAGGTAAAACACTCCATTGAACTTGTTCCCAGTTCTTCATTACCTAACACATCTATTTACAGACGATCCATTTAAAAAAATGAAGAAACCCACAAACAAATCTAGGATTTGATCAATAAAGGTCACATTCGACCCAAATCCTTTCCTTGTGGAAGTCTAGTCGTCCTTTTTCCAAAGAAATATGGGACTTGGTGTATGTGCATCGACTATCAGGCTCTTAACAAAATTTCGGTAAAGAATAGATACCCTCTTCCAAGGATAGACGAACTCATCACTGTTTGAAAGGTGCTAAATTATTTACTAAAATCAACCTCAAGTCGAGATACCATCAGATTCCTATCGAGTCCATCAATGTATGGAAAACAACTTTCAAAACCAAGGAAGGATTGTTTGAATGGTTAGTCATGCCTTTTGGATTAACCAATGCACATGCAACAATCATGTGATATATGGATGATATTCTATGAGCTTTCATCGATAAGAGTGTTATTGTTTGTCTCGAGGGTATCTTGATTTTCAGTCGATCATGGAAAGAACATGTCAGTCAACTTCGACACTCTCCAACAACATCAACTATATTTGAACATGGAAAAATGATCATTTGCGATGAACAACATCAAATATTTGGGGTATATAATTGACTCTATAGGCATTCATTTCGACCTAGAAAAATTATAGATCCTCAAATATTGTCCCATTCCTCAAAACATTCATGAACTAAGAATTTTTCTTTGTTTGGATAATTTTGATCGAGGGTTCATACTCGACTTTAGTCACATAACCTGGCCTTTGAATCAGTTGAATAAGAGAAATGGGAAAGCTGTCTTCAAATTGATACCAACACAACAACAAGATTTTGAGCAACTTAAAAACAAGCTTTGCACTGTACCAATACTTGTGTTACTTGATTTGCATTAGCCTTTTGAGATTGAGACAGACACATTAGACTATGCTTTAGGAGAAGTGATCACTCAATTTGGTAACCCATTCGATTTTCATTTCGAAACTTTCAATGAAACTCTTAGAAGGTATTCGATGTATGAAAATGAAATGTATGCCATTGTGCAATCCCTTAAGAAATGGAGACATTACATACTTGGGAAGGAAACTATCATCCTCACTGACCACAAGCCCTTACAGTTTGCCCCATCCCAGTAGAAATTATAGACAACTTGAAAAATCAAGTGGATTAATTACCTATAAGAATTTTAGTTGGTAATTAAGTATTAGAAAGTTAAAGCGAATTCCATTGTCTATTGTCTTGGCTGAACACCCATTACTCTAATTTTGCACAGTGATGAGTATGTAGGGTTATGACACCACCACTTGGCTGCATTTTTATTCAGTAGACTGCAACTTCTCTAAGATTTATTGACAACTTCAAACTGATATGTTGTATACTACCAACTATTTCTTGAAAGACACACTGTTATACAATCTTGGACAACTTTGTGTACCGACCAATGAGCATTGACAACAACTCATTTGGGACGTGCACTACAACAAGACTGCAGGAAATTTTGGAGTAGAAAATACCCTTACCATCCTCAAAAATTATTTTTACTGTCCTTCACTTAAATATGACATCAACAGGTACATTCGATCGGGTGTGGTCTATTCCATTGCTAAATATCTGAATTGTCGACAAGGATTCTATACCTCTTTTCCGGTTCCTAGTCGACTATGGGAATCTATTTCTATGGACTACCTGATGGGATATCCTACTACCAAACATCAACATGAAGGGATCTTAGTAGAATTCAACATATTTTTTGAGATGGATATCCTCATACCATGCAAGAAGACTACGAAAACACAACAAACTGCTCAGCTCTTCTTCGAACATGTTTGGAAACACGATGGCCTTCCGATGACCATTATTTTTGACAAAGATTCCATATTTGTCAGCATATTTTGGAAGAGTCATTCGAAACAGCTCGACACGAGAATCTCTTTGTCGAAATTTTTCCATCCTTAGACAGACATACAGATGGAAGTTGTGAATCACTTGGTAGTACAACTGCTTCACATGTACAACCACAAGCAACATCAGACATGGGATGAAATCCTTCCTACATACAACACCATTACAATCGTGTTCAACTCAACTCTAAGAGAGAGATTCCATTTGATATATGTTTGGATTTCAACCCTCAACACCCATCAAATTTATCCATTCATTAACACAGTCGAACAACACCAATTTCAACGGACGAGAGGTAGAAAAAGCTTTGAAGTTTCGAGACCAAATTTACAACATCCAAATGCAAACACATGAAATGTTGCAGCGAGTTAATGCAAAAGATAATGCCTGAAACGAACAACATTGTACTCCTCATTCATTCCAAATTCGGGATCATGTCTAGTTACATCTAAATAAGGATTGCTTCATTGACCCATAAAGAAAGCTGAAACCTTTGCGATATAGTCCGTACAATATCCTTAAGCATATTGGAGAAAACTCTTTTCATCTCGACATTCCTTCATGATTGGGTCTGAATCTAGTGTTCAATGTGGATCTAATTTGACCATAGCATGCACCCTTGTTGGAACAAAATGACTTGCAAACAATAGAACCTAAAGACATCCATCCAGATGTTCAACAACCTCTGCTTTGTGACACCATCGTGGGACGATTCATACACCATACAAGGATGAAGTCCATTCCCTTGTTTAAAGTGGCTGAATCCGAACAACTCCCAGCCCGAGGAAAGAGGTACTATGCTATTGAACTCACCAAGAATTTTCCTCACCTAAACGATCAAACAATGGGGACCATTGTTTCTTAAGGAAGGAGTAATGATCCACCCAACAGTTGGCATGCTTGTCGACTTCGACAGGTTCAACATCAGCTTTGACAAGTACGAACATCGACACAACCTTGATAGGTTCAACATATCAACACGCTCGTCGAATCCAACATTTGGACATGACTACGACAGATTGTCTCTCTATATTCCAGTCATCTTTAATGGTTGAACTTTTGACCTATTCTAACTTCTTTGTAACTGAACGTAACAGGTAGTTACCCATGCATCTCAACATATTATATAAACATGTACACTATTGTAAAATACAATCAAGTAATAGAGTAGCAATCAAATAATAGATTTTGGTTTGAATTATTGCATTTTATTTGTCTGTTTACTTTCTGTCTGTGTAGTGTATTTTCTGCTTTGCTTATTTTGATATGATTCTGCCATAACGATGTTCGATTCATTCAATCAAAATTTTTTCCTCCAACATGCGTCTGGGCACCCAGATCAATGAATTCTATTGGTGAAGATGAAGATCATACTCTTATCCATATCAATATTTGGATATGAAGGAATGCAATTGTGAATGAAGAAGTTGAACACATTGTCAAAGACTCCAGTTATTTTTTCAAGGACATAAGGATCAAGAGGGATTCCACCCACCAAACAAACAAATATAAGTCTTCAATTTAATTTCTTGTATATATACTTACTTAAATGATATTGTTTGGTTATGCACATATTTATATTCAGTTGATGTATTATGCATGTCTGAGTGTTTGCACTTATACTACTAATTTACATGTGATGGGTAAGTAGCATATGGTGTTGTACAAAATTCCATTTCTACTTATCTAGAATGAAACCTCTGTTATGACATAATTAGGAGATATGGAAGGAATCTAGAAAGTTACCATATGTATACGAGACATGGATGAATGTTGTAGCAACGTACATGGACCACAGGTTGAAAAAAGAAAATCTACTAGATTTCAACAAATCCCCAAAACACAAAGAGACTTAAGAATTCATAAGCAAACCGAGTCAAAAAATCAAGGAAAAAATTTCACTTCTTAACTTGAGTTATCTAATGGAATTTTGGATTGACTTAAAGCTTCAAATTCCATTCCATTAAAAGTGATAACAAAAGTACAAACACATTACACTCAGAAACACTTAACAAATTGCTTACAACTATGAATAATTACATACTTGGGGAAACATTGACAATTAACAGACATAACAACCTTCATCCTATGCAAGGAATTCAAAGGATAACTAAGGAACCAACTCCTTTATCCTAGAATTCCAAGCATGAAAGCATTCATACCCAAACATGTCGTCATTAACCAGTTCCCACAAACAAGTCATATAACCATTTCTTTATCAAAACATTTTTATTTTTCTTAAAACACTATGGAGCAATAATGAATTACATACTTAACCCATTCCTTCATACAAAAATTCAATTACATCCTTTGGATCCTATTGGATTAACTACCAATGTCCAACTAAGAATTATTATTTTTAGATAGAAAACACTAACAATATATGGAACCTATTGACTTCTTTGCCAATGTCCAACTAAGGAATCCATTACTTAAATTCATACTTAACAAGTGTTATGAACAAGTAATATAATCAATTTGTTATCAAGACTCTTGTCATTTATCCTACAACTAGTCATTCAATAAATAAGCATTCATACATGAACATCATACACACTTGCGGCTATCACAAAAAATATATATTTATTCATTCAGGATTAACATAAAGTTTCATGCACTTATCTGAAGTCAAATTGTTTGGCATTTCGCTTCATGGAAACCACGCTCCACCCAATCGTAGGTAGTTCTTCTCATAAATTTCTCAGTAGAAATCCACCCCAAAGGTGACATTCATGCATTGACCACAATAATTCTCACCAATCGTAACTTATTCCTGATTCCTCACTCGACAATTAAGATTTATTGGCTTCCTTCCAAATCCATGTCAAACTATGCAATTGATTTCCTAAACTTCATTCTACTACCACAACAATGATAATTGTCATTGTCTGTTGTGCTTAGAAATCTGCCAAGATAGTTTCATGCACCATTTTCAATTTCATTGGTGCAACCAAAGGAAAAAACTAAAGTAGGAGTTCGACAACAAAAAAGGGTTTTCAATTCAGATTTGGGTTCATAGGGTTCCCCACTAGCCCAATTACCATTGCACATAGTCAAATTGAAAATTTCACTCAGGATCTGTATGTGTTTCTCATTCCACTAGCGATTCCAATTGACAAACATCTATGTGTTCCAACTATACGTTCTAGCGTATAGTGCGCTACACTCTAAATTCAATGCATTGTGCACTTTGCACTCACGTTCAATAACCTATACTTATAAACCGTGCTTCAACACATTCTTTTCAACATATTATGATTAGTATTGTTTGTTTAGCACCACCTTCAACATAATTCGTTCATCATTGTTCATTCCTCTCATGCTCTGTCTAGACTGTTTTTCCTCTATGCATACATTCCAACAACTTAGGCCCCTTCCCCAAGCCTGATTCCAAAATTTTTGCATGGATCATTCACTTACATGCAACACTTGTCAGGACTATAGTTAATCTCCACTTCAACCATATCTCAACTCATAAACATGTTTCATAATAAATAAAATGAAATTAAGGACTATCAAAAAGTCAAAGGGTCTTATTTTGGTTTACAGGTTTAAACAAGGTTATAAAATTGTCCCCGAAGCTAATACACCCCCCTCAAAGTCATGGGTGAATACATGGGTCCCCAAAAGGGTATTTTTTAAGGATTATATTATTATACTAAGTATATTATTCTAGGCGATTGTTTTGGATTGAAGAAAACATATTTATAGATAGGTAGGTGAATATTAAATATGAAACATAAAATTAACACTGAAATGTGTAAATTTTGGTGAATATTATGATTAAAAAAACATATTTTATGTAAATATAGATGATATTAGACACTAAAAATGACAAAATAGTGAATTTATTTTTTGAAAAAAACCCAAAAAATAGCTAATTGGAAAAATTTCACCCCTAAAAATTACCCTGAGACTCCCCGATCATCTAGCGTTCTAACTTAGCCACGACCAATTTAGATTTTATATTAATGTTTAAAAAGATACAATGGGTTCTTCCACCTATGAACTCATAGACATTTACGTAAATACATTTGTATTCTAGGGTTTCAGTCTAGGGGTGTCGCATTCCCTTCCCCCTTAAAATTTACAACATCCTCAATGTTTTCAATGTCCAAAATAACAAAATAAACTTTCCAAAAAATTATTTAGAAATAAAATAATTCAAAACAGATGTGGATACTCTTCCTGCATCTTATCTTCGAGCTCCGATATTGCTTCTTCAGGGGTGTAATGGGCCCATTGGACCTCTACCTAATCTATGGCTCTGTTCTTGAGTTTTTTTGTTCTTTTTACCAATATGTAGACAGGTTGAACTTGGATTTCCTATTTGGGTTCCACATGTGTCATAGACCAATCAAGAATATGATTAGAGTAATATACATACTTTTTCAACAATGAAACATAGAAAAAATTATGTATCTTAACCATAGGAGGAAGAGCAATTTCTTATGCAACTAGCCCGATTCTGCTCATGACTTCAAAGGGTCTACATTATATAGCAACCAACTTCTGTAGTTACCCAACCGCAATGAAATTCTCCTTCATGTAATATTCAAAAATATTGTGTCCCCAACTACGAAATCTCTATACTCTCTGTCATTGTCTGCATAGTTCTTCTACATATCCTAAGAAATCTTCAAATTCTGCTTATTCTTGGTTACCTAAAGCTCCAGGTCCTGAAAAATTTTCGGCCCCAAAACTATGCTATCCAAAATCTTGTCCCAATTCACTGAAACACTGCACTTTTTTCCATAAAGTTCTTCAAATAGACTCATCTACATCGACGCTTGGTAACCATTATTATAGGAAAAATCCACTAGGTATAAGTATTCTTGCCACTGACTGGGCTTGTCCATTACATACATTTGGAGCATGTCCTATATTATTTGATTCACTCTCCCAGTATGTCCATCTGACTGCAGATGATATGTTGTACTAAGGTTTAGTTTAATTAAGAATTCTTTGAAAAAACCCCTCGAAACGTTTGAAGTGAACTGTGGATCTCAATATGAAATTATCTCCTTAGGAATACCATGTAACCTAGGAATTTCCTTCATTTATATTTATGTAATTTTAGCTTCTTTAAACGTTGATTGTACACATATAAAGTTGGATGGATTTGTTAACTTGTCAACTACCACAATAATAGAGTCATGTTGCTTATGTAAACTTAGAAACTTGGTAATGAAATAAATGGTCATTACATCCCACTTTCATTCCGCTACAAGAAATCGATGGAGTAGACCAGCAAGATGCTTATGATCTGCTTTCACCCTTTGACACTCCAAATACTAAGGAATGTACTTAGTTATATCCTTCTTCATGCCCAATCAATAAAAATATTTATTAACTACTGTTAAATTCTTTTGATAACCAGGGTGACCTGCATAAGGTACATTATGCATCTCTAGTAGTATAATTTTCTTAAAGTCACTTTCAGCTGGTACATAAATTCTTCTCTTGAATTGAAGAATTCCATCCAATGAATACTTGGAAAATTTTAATGGTCTATTTCCTGACTAAAATGATATTACAACTTGTAGATAATGATTATCTAACTTCAATGACTCATTCATCTGATCTTTATATATGACTTCTAGTAACTAATGGATGACACTTGCATTAGATGGCTTCTTCTGTTGAGTGTGTCGGTAACTCTGTTTTCTTTACCTTTAATATACTTTATGTCAAAATTGAACTCACTCAGGAATTTAATCCATCTGGCTTGTATGGAATTTAGATGAGGCTTATCAAACTAGTGCTTTAAACTGTGATGATCAGTTTTTAACTCAAAATTTATTCCCAAGAGGTAATTCCCACATCTGGAGTACATGAACAATGTAATCTAACTTCAAATCATGGGTAGCATAGTTTTCATGCTCCAACTTTTGGGATTCATAGAAAATCACATGCCCATATTGCATCAAAATTTCATGGAGTCCTTCTTGAAATGCATTGGTACATACCTCATACTCCTTTTCTGGATCCAAAATCTTTAACACTAGAGCACAAGTGAGTAACTCCTTCAAGGGTCCGAAACTATCTTCACACTTTTGGTTCTAGATGAACGTCACATTCTTTTTTCTGTAAGGATGTAATTGGATTTTCAATCTAAGAGAAGGATTCTATGAATGTTCTATAATAACATTATAGTCCCATAAATGATCTAACCTCTATCATATTTTTGGGAGTAGGCTATTCTTGGATAACTTTTATCTTATCAGGGTCCACTGCTACACCCTCCTTAGAGATGATGTGACCAAAATACAACAATTTATTTTGATAGAAAAAAAACTGACTAAGCTTATCGTACAACTGATTCTCTCTCAGGATTTGTAGAGTAATCTTGAGGTGATCCTTGTGCTCTTTTCGTATTTGGAATAAAACAATGTCATCTAAAAGACTATGATGAATCTATACAAGGTCACTATAAAAAAAAAAGTGGCTAGGGAATTTATTAACGCAAAGGGAACTAATGTGTATTCATAATGCCCATACATGGTCCTGAAGGCAGTCTTATTGATGTTTTCATCCTTTACGCACACTTGGTGATACCCATATCTCAAATTG
Organism: Pseudotsuga menziesii; assembly: GCA_001517045.1. NCBI lineage: Eukaryota > Viridiplantae > Streptophyta > Pinopsida > Pinales > Pinaceae > Pseudotsuga > Pseudotsuga menziesii. Next base: position 88,555 of record LPNX010332141.1, read on the forward strand.
ATCTTTGAAAACACCTTTTCCACACTCAAATAATCAAATAGGTCATCAATCCTTGAAAATGGATACATGTTCTTGATAGTGGATTTATTTAATTATTGGTAGTCCACACATAACCTTAGTGTTTCATATTTATTCCCCACTAATAGAGTTGGAGCTACATAGGGAAAAACTCTAAGACGTATATAACCCTTCTCCAACAATTCTTCCAATTGCATCTACAATTCCTTTATTTGTGGGGTGCTCATTCTTTAAGGATGTTTAGACACAGGCACTTCTCTAGGAACCAAGTTGATTGTAAAATCAATGTCCCACTTTGGTGTCAACGTGGGAACATCCTAAATAAATCTTTAATTTGATTAAGTACGCTCCATCTTTGCTAGTAATTCCTCCGCACGAATCACATACAACTGGAAACCCTACTAGATGTATCTTTTCATCTGTATGAACGATATTTCTCTCACTGAAATTGGTCTAGGAACTCGTTCCCCTTACATGTATTTACCCTCCTCATCCAGGAATGTCACGATTTTTCTTCATCAAGAATTGTGTGGTGTGACTCCATCTAGTCAATTCCAAGCAACAAGTCATATGCCCCCATAGGAATCACATACAAATAGGACTTGATCTATAACTCATTCATTGAAAATTGATAATCTTTAACCATTGATGTGATCCTTGTTCTCATTCTTGTATCTAACTAGACGATCTTGTGCTTAGGTAGTTCACCACTCACTAACTTACTTCTTTCAATCAAGTTAGCATTTATATAATTGAATGAAGCTCTAGAATCAATCAAAATTGAAAGTGGTAAATTATTTAATTTACCTTCAATTTCAATCGTCGAAGACTAGTGGTATGCATGGAAATTGTCCAAAGCTGCATAAATATAAGGAATTCTTTGAGTGACATCCCCCACTATAGATGCTTCCTTCACATTTTACATTATGGCATCCATTCTCTTCTTAATGGGACAATTGATGAGGTAGTGGTCACCTCCACACTTCCATCATTTGACTTGTACCGCTTTTCTTTGTTCTATAGGTTCATTCACCCTTGCTTCATCTCTTGGAGTAGGATACCCAAAAGTGTTAAAATGATAATGTTTAACCTCAAAGGGATTATATCCCTTTTTCCTTTGCTTATGTTTCACTTTTATCTTACCCTTCAATGTCTTATGTAGATCCTTCCTACTATTACCTTGTACATACAGGAATTTAGCTTTTCGTAAGCAATCCTTTAAGATATGAACCTCATGATAAGATATTTTGCCTTTATAAAATGGTAGTAAACCATCGAGGAAATGTTGGATCTTAACTTTTTCTTCTTGGACGAATTCCACATAACTTAACAACTCTAAAAAATCGCTTCTCATACTCATTCATTATCATGATTCACAATAGGATTTCAAAGAACTATAGAATCTTTTTGTCATAGTAATGATATGATATGTATTCCTGCTTGAAATACCTTTGGATTCTCCTCCAATCTATTTTATTTTCATCCAAGTATTCTACCTAGTTCAATTTCTTCCACCACTGGTATTCCTTTCCTTGGAGGTTATAGATGGAAAAACTAGCTTCTTGATTATCTCAATATCATGCAATTGTAGATACTTCTTCATATCTAGTATCCAAATATTTGCAAATTCACCATATTTCTCTCCATAAAAGGTGGGATCGCTTTGCACTTCGGGCGCTGAGTCGCTTTGGGAGCCGCAACGGCGGACGAGAAAAGGACAACAGTCACTGATCAAACATATTTTTGATGCCCGATGTATAAAAATGATTTAAGTGTTTTGGAAAGCCCTCGAATTTTAACAATGGACAAAAACTGGCTTCACCTATGAAATGACGATCCAAAACAAAGAAACTTGATCCGATCGACAAGCAAATAAAACTGCGACCCGCAACAATTTCCATCACAATCAAAATTGAAAAACCAGGGCGAGAGTTAATCTTTAGAATCATCCAAAATTAAACATGACCAAAAATTCAAAGGATCCAACGATTAAAACAACGCTAAATCATAAGGAGGGGCCCAGAAATTAAGAAATTTGGGGGAGAACACTTGCAGCTGCAACAATTGGCGATTACCTGGTGAACCTAGATCTCTGGGCGATTATTCTTTGAGTGACAGACTATTTTACAATAAATGCATCTATTGAATTCTTCCAGCTATCTGGATTTCTCAAATGATAGAAGTGTGTACCTTTAATCATTGATGATAGTCCAATTTGGGAGAGTGGAAACCAAGATTTTCAAGTCCAGATGACTCTGTTGAGGCCAGAGGATGAGTTTCATTATTAATTTTGTTTTCAGGTAGCTGATAGCTTGGACACCACAGGATTGTAGCATATGGTAAATAGAAATATTCTTTTGTTTCTCATTCCCATGCCACTTTAGCATCTTTTGTGCTTTTGGACTTTTGTCCCTTTTCATATGAGTCCTCTTGCATGCCTTTCTTACTAAATTTTATTTCAAGATCCTCTATCCCATAGTGTCCTTTTGTGTGAGCGGTGTGCTTCATGTTTCAGCTCACGGACGGAGAGGATCTTTCGGCAATTTAGTACTTATGATTCAGCA
>LPNX010332141.1:91260-110635 GCA_001517045.1 Pseudotsuga menziesii
ACTCTTTATTTACCTTTTGGAATTCGTTTCTTGGCATGGGATCATTTATATTTAATATACTGTTCACCTTGCTCCTTTCCATGGGTCCTCTACTGTCGCTCCTTAGAACATTTTAAGTGTGACGTGGATGGAGCCTCAACATAGTATTCCAGACTCTTTGAATCCGGTTTATTTCACAGGGGTTAAGTAGGACTTCAATGCACACAGAGCTTATTCGAGAAAACTGCTAAACTGGAAGAAGTTCTTTTAGTAACACACAGTCTGAGACCCAAAATGTTAATCATTCCCAAACATTTTAATGTTCTCCATGCAACCGCGGGTTCGTTCCCTTTATTGGAATCAAGAAAATAAAACTAAATAAAACTGAAAAAAAATGACTCAAAAGACAACCAAACAGATTATTTATATACAAGACAGAAGAACTCAACGACACTCATGAAAAATAAGGATTGAGAACCAAACCATTTACTGGTAAGTTCTCTTCCCACCCCTGTAAATCTTGCAACTTATAAGTAGAAGGGCCAAGCTTTGCTGCAATCTGAAAAGGGCCTACCCACAACTGCTGGAATTTAGTGTGCTTTCCTTTCTCATCATGGGGGTGATCCCATTTGAGGAATAAGTCTCCTACTTCAAAGTCTTTTGTTCCAGCTTTATGTTCGTCAAACCATCTCTTTACTAACTCTTGCTGTTGCTTAAAGCGTTCCCTGGCTTTAGATCTAGCCTCTTCTGCTTTCAGGAGATTATATATCCTTATTTGCAAAACTTCATCATCCGACCCTCTATATTCTTGAGCTATTATGGAAGAAGGAAGCATGATGTTGGGGGGAAGAATGGCTTCTTTACCATACACAAGGGTATACGGTGACACTCCTATCATAGACTTGGGGGTGACTCTATCGGCCCAAAGGGAGTTTGGTAGCGTTGAGTGCCAGCTCCTCTAGTTTTCAACCACAGTCTTTTTTAAAATCCTAATCAGATTTTTGTTAGTGGATTCAGCGAGGCCATTTCCTTGTGGATAGTAATTAGCAGAATAATGCAATTTTATCCCTTTATCATGAGCAAAAGTAGTTAATTTAATTGATGAAAAGTATGTAGCATTATAAAAAACTAACGAAACTGGAACTCCAAACCTGGTCATGATGTGGTCTTGCAGGAAATTGATGACCTCGTCTTGATTTATCTTGTGCAGCGGGATAGCTTCGACCCAGCGAGTGAAATAATCAGTTGCGGTCAGAATGTACTTGTGCTGCAGAGAGGAATTCGGTTTTATTTCTCCAATAATGTCCTGCCCCCATTGCTCGAATGGCTTCGTGATCATCACATGCTTTAGGGGTGTTTCTGCTTTAGGTTGTCTCCCACTACACCTTTGGCAAATATCACACTTCCTGACATGTGCGTGTGCATCTTTGAAGAGCGTAGGCCAATAGTAACCTGCCCTGAGGACTTTGTGAGCTATAGTATCTCCTGAATAATGTCCCTTAGCAGGACCGTCATGCAATTTTGACATTACTTTCTTCCCATCTTCCTTTTCTAAGCATTTGAGAAAAATCCTGTCATAATTCTTTCTGAATAATACTCCTTCAACAAGTTGATAGGAGGATGATTTAAGACGTAGCGCCCTTCTTTGCTTGGAACTCCAATGTTCTGGAAACAGCCCTGCCTGCAGGTAATGCACAAGGTCTCTATACCAAGACTCGGGAGTTGTAAACAAAGGAAATACCTCCATTACATGTAATTCGGCTTCATCTTCCCAGGCATGATCTTCATTTTTTTTAATTTTTAGTCATCTGTTTGCACAACCCTTGTCCTTTAACTATAGCTGCTGGCTTGAATTCAAGGTTGTACTTTTAAAGAGCTGTTACCTAGTTTCCTCTTCTTTCTCCTAACTCCTTCTGTACAAGAAGAGACCTTACAGCTAGGTAGGGGACAATCACCTTGGTTCTATTTTTTAAAATATAAGGCCTGAATTGCTTTACTGCTTTGAATACAGCGTAAGCTTGTTTATCAACATCTGGGTAATTCAATTAGCCCCCCTGTAGACCAGTACTCATAAAGGATATTGGGAATTCATCCCCCCCATCTTCCTTTTGGGTGAGCACAGCTGCGAGTGAATCATCAGATGCAAAGGTATACAAGATAAAATCTTTTTCGAAATCTGGGCTTTTCAGGGAGGGTGCATGTGCAACAATAGTTTTGATTTTTACAAATGCGCTCTTCTCAATTTTAGTCCACTTGAATAGTGCATTTTTCTTTACCATCTGCTGTAGTGGTTTGACAATCTGAGCAAAATCATGCACAAATATTCACACAAAGTTTATCGTTCCCATAAATGATTGCATCTCCTTTTTATTATGGGGCAAGGGGATTTGTTCAATAGCCTTAATTCTTTCAGGATCTATAGAGATTCTTTTCTTCGAAAATATGTGACCCAGCAACTTGCCCTCCGTGATAGTGAACACACATGTCTTAGGATTGAGTGAGATGCCATATTTCCGACAGCGTTCAAAAATTTGCCTTAAGTGAAACGCGTGCTCTCCTCTTCTCTTCGAGAATATTGTAATATCGTCAAGGTATACTACAGCACTTCGGCCAATCAATCCACATAAAGCTATGTCCATAGCTCTCTGAAATGTTGCTCCAACATTTATAAGCCCAAAGGGCATTCTCCTGTAGGAAAAGGTTCCCCATTTGGTCCTGAACGTGGTCTTCAATCTGTCTTCTTCGGCTACTAATACTTGACTGTAGCGAGAGAAACCGTCTAATAACGAAAACAGTTCAGAACTTGAAACCATTTGTAGCAGTTGCTCCATGGGTGGAACAGGATAGTTATCTTTGTCTGATGCACGGTTTAGGTTCCTGAAATCTACGTAGAGTCTGATTTCTCCAGACTTTTTCCTTACTGGTACTAGATTTGATACCCACTCAGAGTGTCTGACTTTGAAAATGATTATAGCATCCAATAATTTCTTCACTTCACTCTGAATCAACGGTTCCAATTTTGGATGCATTTTTCTTAACGGTTGCTGATATGGCTTGATGCCTGCTTTAATGGGGACGACATGCTTGATGATGCTGGTGTCATATGTTTTCAAATCTTCGTACATCCATGCAAAAACATATTTATATTGTTTAAACAGACTGACGAACTTGTCTCTTTCTGTTGGTGAACAACATTTGCCGAGATTCACAAATTTAGGATTCGTTTCAGTCCCTAAATTTATCAGCTCGAACTATAGAGATGAGCTATGGGTCTTCACGTTGGCTGGTCTTCTGAATTTTTCATTTAAATCAAACATTTTTTCTAACGTTCTGACTCCTTTAGGAATGAAATTATCGTACTTCAGTTCAGCCTGATGTTCTTCATCGTCTATGATTGCTCCTTTAAACACCTCCTCATTTGTTAAACATTCTATAATCTGCTGGTCATCATCGAACACTCATAGGTTCGTAATCATATCAGGTACAGAGGGCCTGAAAAGTAATTCAACAGAGCATCGATTATTAGTGGGTACCAGCCTAGTGGCTGACGTGGCCAACGGGTCAGCCGCTGCATTTTTTAGTCTTGGAATTGAAATAATATTGAATGCATTAAAACATTTAAGCAGGTACCATACCTCATTTTGGTAAGCGTTCAAGTGAGGGGAAACACAATGTATTTGATTCCGGATTTGTTTCACAATAATTTCAGAATTTCCAAAAACTTTTAAATTACTTACCTTTAATTCAATCGCTTTCCTCAAGCCCTGCACCAGCGCTTCATACTCAGCTGTATTGTTAGTACATTCAAAATCTAATCTACATGAGAGAAAATGTTTATTCTTCTGGGGGTCGATCAGGACAAAGCCAGCCCTTGACCCCTCTAATGTCTTAGAGCCATCAAAAAACAAAGTCCAAAAATCACTAACTATTGAATGTGAATCTATTCCTACTGCTAAGTCTACTATTTTACAGTCAATCTCATTAGCCTGTGAGAATCGAAGGAGATCAGGCTGAGTATCTGATGTGTTGCTAGCTTCTTTTGCTTGGTAATTTCCTGGTTCCAACTCAATAAAATAGTTTCCCAATACAGAATCCACTGGTACATTCTTCTCCTCCAGTTGAGTAACATTGTCCTTCATGTGAGGTTCTCTTAAGATCTTAATCTAGTTCGGACTCCCTTTGTATGGAAACCACATATGCGACCAATCTGAGGCAAAATATCCATTTAATTTGGCCGAACAATCTCTGCTCAGGACAAGACCGTAAGCGTCTGGTATATCAGCCACCACGATGTTAATAACTTGGCATACTTTGTCATTGGATGCCAGACGGACTAGGAAATCTTCCATCTCACCAACTACCTTTACACCTGTCTTATCTAACTGAACAACCCTCCACGTGGATGGCTTAGGCTGCCCATTTATTTTTACAGACTGATATGGGCATGACATTAACTGACACCCCTGAGTCTACCAGACAATTGTGCACGTTATGATTAAAAATTTCAAACGTGAGGAGGAAAGGTGGATGTTTTCTTTTAGACTTACCTCCAACGCTGGTTTCTCCAATTTCTTCTTCTTCCTGAGGTTGATTATCTGTGGGCAGCTTCTCATTCGATGCTTCAAGTGCTTTCAACAGTCTTTCTTTTTGCTGCGACACTTTACACATTTCAAATAGTGGAACATTCGCTTTTACCTTCTTTAAATCCTCCACGATGTCATAATCCATCGGTTGCTCAATGGGATGAGGTTCATCAGCATTCATCTTTCCTTCCTTTGGCCTAGCCAACGTATTATTCTGCTTCGAATCTTGGCTGGTAATAGTGAATTCTGGAATCTTATCAGCTAAGGATTTATTTTGAAATTTCTTTACATTTCTTTGCAGCCTTTTGATCTTTGGTAGAATGAGACTGTGTTCTTTAATTGGCCCTTGGCTCCTTGTTGCCACGTTGGTTTCCATGACGTCCTTGTAGCCCTGATTCCTTTCTTCTTCAGCATCAAATAACGAAACAAAATCCCAGAAAACCATGGTTTCCTCTTCTTGTTCCTTTGTGGACATAGTATTCTCTTTTCTCTCTTCATCTCGATCTTCTGTTAATCTAGAATCCAACAGCTGATTCATGATCAACGTCATCAAATTTATCCATTGAGGAAAATTCTTTTCAGAGTGTGGCTGTTGGTGGAAAGTGCAAAAATTGTCCATGCCTAGAAATATTCAAATTTTACTCGAGATAGAGGCTTGGTCAGTACATCATCAACTTGCTCATCGGTACTCACATACTGGAGCTTGATAGCTCCCTTTTGTACCATATCCCTTACATAAAAATATTGTATTTATATGTGCTTTGATTTGTCATGGAACACCGAGTTCTCTATCATCTTTATACAACTCTGGTCGTCACAGAGAATCATGGTGGTGTCCAAATCCATGTCAAATAATCTTGACATCAACTTTCAAAGCCATATCGTTTCACAAGAAGTGGAGCAAGCTACAATGTGCTCTGCTTCAGCTGTACTAAGAGAAATATTGGATTGTTTCTTACTAAACCATGAGATCATGGCGGATCCCAGATAATAACATCCACCTGAGGTTCTCTTCCTGTCTGCAGCACTTTCTTCCCAATCTGAATCCCTATATCCATATAGTTTGCAGTCATGATCTCTCTAATAGTAAAGTCCGAAATCTATCGTACCGTTTAGGTATCTCATCACATGCTTTGCAGCTATCAGGTGTACTTGTATAGGTTTAACTAGATACTAACTCAAGGTGTTCATAGAAAATCATATATCTGGCCTTGTTCGTCATATTCATTAATGATCCAATAATCTGTCTGTACTGACTCATTTCCACTAACTTTGATGTCTCATTAGACAACAGCTTCATGTTGGTGTCCGTGGGTGTGGCCGTGGCTTTACAATCCAACATATCAAATATTTTCAAGATTTCTACTACATACTTTCCCCGATTCAGAAAGATTCCTTCTAGGCTCTTCCACACTTCCATCCCTAGGAAATAATGCATCAATCCAAGATATTTCATCTCGAATTCTTTAGCTAGCTTCTTCTTGCAATCTACGATCTGGTTCCCATTTCCCATTAGAAATAGATCATCCACATCCAAAAATAGTATGACACGTTCATCATCCATAATCTTCATGTAAAGGTTAGGATTGTCTTTATTCTTGGTAAAGTCCAAGCTTTTCAAGAAGCTATATATTGGGTGCTCACACGAATTTGGTTCCACTTTTTGGTGCCACTTAAGAAATCAGAAACGCACTTCTGAAGTGCAAATTAAGAACGCATATGCGTTATTGATGGTACGTTCGGAATAACCTGAGCCCAAACACAAGGATAAGGTTCCTGAAAACGTATCGCATATGTGATATATCACATATGCATTTTGTAAATGTTGAATATTGCATATGCGATATATCGTTATATGGGATAGAAAATTATTGTTGGAAGGATTGTCAAATGATCACAATGGATGTGGAAGACACGGTTCAAGTTTTAAAACTAGTAAACTACATTGATAAAGTTAATGGAGTTCACACATGAAATAACAAACAACCTGGAAATAACTAGGTTTCTTCTTGTTTGGAAAGGTTCCTAATATTTGAAATATCAATGATCCATGGCTTGACTATGGAAGCCTCCATTCACCATGTGTAGGCTTTAATCATTGTCTAGCTAACTTCAAGATTGACTTGGGATAGATGACTAAAAATAGACCATTTCTATTTGAGAATAATTTTTCTTGATCATATAGGAATCAAAATCAATATATTTAAATGGTGGCAAGAAGCATACATAACGAGGGGGGTCTTAATTATTATTTTCAACAAAGAGTAAAAAATCTTAAAATAGGCTGAAAATATATAACCATGAAATATTTGGGAACATATTTGTATCTTAAAGAGAGCTAGATGATAAAATGGATTGGCTTTAACAATATATGATCACGAAGGGAAGTTCGGGACAAATTAAGAAGGAATAAATGGATCTAAGGACCCAATTAGGAATTAGAGAATGGAAAGAAGACACCTCGTGGAGGTAGAAATATAGAGTCAAGTTGCTAAAAAAGGGGCCAAAAACTATAGATTCTTTCACAACTCTATTATACAACATCATAAACATGATAAAATAGCCTCCTTCCAAAGAATTCAAGAAAACAACCTCACTAAATGGAAATACATTGAACATGAGCTAGAAGTAATTTCTAATCCACCTTGATCACCGATCTAGAAGGAGAGAACATGCAACACATTATTTATATTACTTATCACATAACCAATTTGGTTAGTGAGGAGCATAATGACTAAATAATAAGGAAAATAACAATGGATGAGGTGGAGCAAGAGGTCATGGAAATGCCTACAGGAAAATATCCATGACTTGCTTACCACATATTTTTTTCATCACTATTAGAAGATACTCAAGAATGAAGTTCAGGAAGTGGTATAAGAACTTAAGATATTAGTAGGGGTCCTATCCACCTTTAATCCAACATTTATTATATTTATTTCCCAAAGAGGATCATGCCAACACTCCCGCTAATTTATGACCAATATTGCTTTGCAATTTCATTTACAATATCATTAGAAAGTTATTTCCAATAGACTCAACCCTCCCATGACTCAGCTAAATTCAATTGAACAAATGGGATATATAGAAGGTCATAATATATTGGATGGAATCATAATGAAACATGAATTCATCCACTCCCTCGAGAAAACAAAAAAAACAAGTATTCTTCTTAAACTCAACATGTAAAAGGATTTTGATAGATTATACTAGCAATATATTAGACAAATTCTTATGTCCTTTAGATTCTCTATGAATTAGACAAACTATATTTTGTCCTTGACCTCATGAAACTTTTTTTCAATCATGGTGAATGGATCTCCCTCTTGTACCTTTCTCCTTATAGAGGAAATAATCAATAAGACCTTCTCTCATCCTTCCTTTTCAGCCTAATGGATGAGGGATTAGAAAAAAGAATTTGGTATCAATTAATGAAAAGAAACTCTAAGTCCTCAAGATCCATGAAGAGCCAACTCCTTATATTTGTGAAATTGAAGATATCAAGATAATTCTCGGCTTCCTATGGAACTACTATTAACCATGAAAAACTTAATATTTTTTCTTCAACACTTACCCAACCTTCGAAGTCATTATTTCAAATTTACAATATCGCATATACGATATTGAAAAGTAAAAAAAAATAAAACAGAGGCCACATGCCCCTCAAATATCATTTGCACATGATCGAGACAGTGAAAAACTGCAAGGGCAAAATAGCGCATAAGCGATTTGCGTTTTAGATTTTTGAGGTCGATTTCGAGGTGGATTGGCTCCAATGGCAGGTAAATTCTCTTATCCTTTTTACTTAGTCTTCAATTCTTTAATTATTTCCATAATTTCATTGTTTTTATAATTATTTTAAACAAATTTAAAAAAAAATTTGAATGTTCAATCAAAGAATGATTAAAAGTAAAATAACTTGTAGTTTTTTGTTTAAATCTTAACAGACAACACAAATGAACAATGAAATGTGGAAAAACCACCCTCTAATAACCCACAACAACCTATCCCACAACCTAACCCAAACCCAAACCCGTAGGGGGAACAAGATCGAAACTCATAGTTTATTGCGCGTTTGGCGTCATTGAGGCACCTTAGCTCATCTATTAGAGGGGGGGATCATTTGAGAGAGTCTTTACCCAATGCATTGGACACAATAACAGACACAATTGCTGAAGCCCAAGGAGCTCTGTACAACATTACCTCGTACAGAGAATCCAGGAGGCAATACTACTCCGATGGATTGAGTTATAAAGACATCAAATCCCTTAAAATTACAAAAGACCAGTTATTTTCATTATTTCGGGAACCTAGCACCGGATTGGTTCCACCCACAAGTCAACAACACATTTCCATAGACTGGTGCATTGAACCAAATATAAAGGCCAATAGGATGGATTGTTGGTATATGGTATTTGATGAAGACCCCCATGGAAATAGGGACATCCCATTTTATTTCCTTAGGAAGCTGTATGCAGAATTCATCCTAGGGAAACATGTTAACTACTTCGATCTCTTAGGAAACCAGGGTGTTGATCATGGGATGCCCCAAGATAGGGAAGGTGCGAGGACAGATCCTAATAGTGTGCCACGCCTACCACGCACACCAAAACCACCTCGGCTATATCCTCCTACAGGTCCTATGATTGAGAATACACAAGAGGCATTATTTGACATGGCAGATACATTGCTTCAACATGGGACTGATGTCCAAGGCAATGTAGACCAAGGTGCTGTCACTTCTAAGGTGGGCCCATCTATAGATCACATAGGAGATGCAGAGTCTTCAGAGCATCATGTTACTCCACACCCTTGCACATCATGTGGAGGCATATGCTATGGCCCTGCTTCCGATTTCCGAGACGATGGATTACTTCGCTTTGTAAGTAAAACTCATTATTTTCATATTATATTTTGTTTCATGTCAAAATTTTCAATTGTTTCGTAATTTATTTCTATTTAATTATCTAACAAATTATGTGAACAAATATACAGCTGGTGTCCCATGGCACACCACAGTTGCATAGTCTGCCGATCAATGTTGCAAACATTGATGCGGCTGTCAATATTGCTTATGGGTTTGGTTCTTCACCAATAGGGGTAAGAACTATACTTGTTAATTTGTCAACTTTATTTACATATTTATAGTATAGAGTGTAACATTCAATATGTATCCAAATTTTGATACAACATGTTTTATGCAGGTTGTCCAGGATGAGTATATTGTATCGCAGCCTATTCCCTCTCATGCAGAGGTAGATTCCTAGACACAGGTATTATTTGAAATATGATTTTAATTATGTTTCACTTTCTTTGGAAAAATAATTTTACTTGTCTCGCTTTGACATATGTTACTTTATGCAGGAACCTACTGTGACAGTGCCACTTGAAGAGCACCAAAGTGAGGTTGTTGTCAACCCACCTCTTCCCCCTAGCCAGGTATGTTTGTTTCGCTTTCTTTGGTAACATCATTTTCCTTCCAGGTAGTATATATGTCTTTGATTCACTATTTTATATGAAATTGACATATATGTTACTTTATATGCAGGCCCCTAGTGAGGCACCAGTGCGTGAAGAGCACCAAACTAGTTGCCCACCTTTAACGAGCCAACAGGTATGTTTATGTAGATTGCTTTCTTTGTATGTTTGTGTATATCTTTCTCTGATTTGGTGCTTGAAGAGACCCAAATTGGTGACCCACCTCTTCCCCCCCAAGGTACATGTATATTTGTTGACATTGGCATATATATTTTTTTATGCAGCTTGATAGTGAGCAAGTGGTGCTTGAAGAGCACCCAATAAGGGTCGCTGTTAGTGAGGCACCATGACCCACCATTACTTACTCACGTACAGTAAGTAAAAAATTTATTTTGGTTTTGGAATTTGAACAAATGTACATAGAATTTTTAAAGGTTGGTAAATTAACTTACAAAATTTGGTTTTTCTGCAGTCTCCACTGATGCGACCTATCCCTCTTGTTCAGCGATGGGGATCACTAGTGAGTAGTAGGAAAAGAAAGCTACACTTCTTCGAAGACTCTGGCAGTGGCAGCAAAAGGGGGGATGACTAGAATAAATGTATAGGGGGCATACATAGATGTAAATTTTTGTTCATATGTACATACAGATGTACTTTTTGATCCACTATTTTGTATTATGGCCATGTGGCATGGCAATTTTTGTAACATTATTTCTATACATATATAATATAAAGCAAGGTTCAAATTTATACATATATGGTTGACTTGATCTTGGAACATGATATGGTTGACTTGATCTTGGAACATGATATGTGTGGTTCACCTATGTGATATAATGATATGTGTGGGTCGTGCATGTGTGCTAACTTAAATGAATTTCCAATACTTAAAGGAAGAATTTACGACTCATCAACTTTTTAACATTATGGTTATCCTCAACTTTTTAACATCATAACCATACCATACAATAAGTAAATTACATACACTAACAATCATAAAACTATGCCATGCATGGATGTGTAATATATACCATATCATACCCTACAATACCCTTAATATCAATCTAGATTTGCATAACATAACATAATAAGCTTTTATGGACAAACATTTTCGTTGAGAGGATCATCATGACTAAGTATGGTGGCTTGATTTTCCTATTTATATATCTCCATATTGTCCTACATTTTATGGATTATGTCTTTTTTTTTAATTCTCCATAATATTCTTGGGTTGGATGTTATACATGTATGCATTTACTAAGGTTGCAATCATATTTTTTAATATTTCAACATTTTTCCTCCAATATTTGGATTTGATGCTTCTATTGTACTAGAATTTCCATGATAAGGCATTATGAAAGGTGCAAATTTTTTTCATTTCCATGAACATTGGTGGTGACTAAGAATATGGATGTCTCGTTGCTTGGATGCCTCATAGCCATTGGTAAGTTCTTTATGGAACTCGAGGACTCTTTGAATATCTTAAATGTCTCTATGCAAATTTTCATTACAACTCAGATCATCCATATCCTCACTACCAATGACTCTAAAGAATAACTAAAACATGAGGGAATAGAGCCCAAAGTGATTTCCTAACGAATTCAAGTTCTCATGCAATATCAAACTAAAAGAATTTGTCAGATTCTAAAACCAAATGACCACACTATAGAGCAAAGCTTTGATGATGCTTCCAATCCAAATTTGTTTCGAAGGGTAAGGCAAAAAACATAGGGACTAAACTCACCAACACTATATGATTTCTCACCAAATTCCAAACCAAAATTTCAACATGAATGAATGATGGTTTGAGACCCAATGAAAATGTGCAAACATGATTTATAGATAACTCACCCAAGGTTGTACGATCGTGTTTATAATGTCCAGTATCCTCTGAATAATATTATGTCTATGAATGGTATCTGTCAATCACAGGTTTATTACATTGGGAATATAGTAAGGCTAAATAATGGAAATTGTGCTTCATAATTCACTTTAAAGGTTAAATAACACACCCGACAATGCACTCATACAAGTAGGCCATCCGGATCATCTCTGGTGCCCATGGTGTCCATCAATATTTAGTGCTCTATATGAGGTAGCAAGTATCCTACATGTGACCTATTTTTCTGAGCAAGTGTGCGTAGCTTGATGTTTATACCAACTACTACGTTGGTGAAGTGGTATACAATAGCTCCTAGTATATAATCCTGATATACATACCCACCCTTCCTTTTTTGTTGTGCTGTAAGTGTCAAGTACTCCCCTTTTATAACCATCAAGCCGATTGGGAATTCAATATTTTCATCATTTGTAATAGGTTCTAGAAGGGTTTGTTTCCCCTCTAAGCAATGTGCCAACCAATAGTCAGAACCCCATTCATTATTTTTTGGGGCAACCACTGCATATATCTGACCTGTGAAAGGAAATAGGTCGAGTTAACAATACATTTTGAAAATAAGGTCTTGCATTTCTAATTTCTACATAAATTAAATTCTACATAGGTCGAGTAAACAATACATAAATCCATTTTCTTATTTAGGTACTACTCATGTACCTCCTTGTATGAGATCTGATATGTGATCAAAGTCTGTAGAAATATGTGTCTGATCATCTTCCAAATGGTCTATTTCATTAACCTTGTTGAAATTGGTGCCAAGTGTCACTCAATCCCATGTATCAATGGTATCCGTATGCTCACAATCACCCCATTCACCGATGCTACAGGAACTGCAAAAGCAGGCCTTCAATCTTGTCCAAATTTGTAGGGATGAGTTTTGTGAGCTTCTAATTGAATGAAACTGTCGAGTTCCATGCACTGTGTTCACCCGAGGTGTTTGTGATCGGTCCACATTTGTCACCTCCCAGAATATTCTTCGCACTAAGTGTTTCCTTGTTGCTTGTTCTCCCATGACAGATGCACACCATTGGACTATAGATGCAGTGTCTCGAAGGCGAGCACCTGTAAACTTCATCTCTTCCCTTCGAAGGGCAGTTTTAATGCATGCACCAACACCATTGTGCTCTCCTTTTCCATGACCAGTTTCAAAGTAGTTCCATACATGTGGCACCTTGTATTTTATGTGCAACAAACACAACCATTCAAATACACGTGCATTCTTGAACTGTCCAGCACAACCATCTGACCAAATGAAATGACAATAAAATGGTATATCCATAGCTATCATGTGATCATAGAATAATTTAAAGCAATGTTGCACGTAATGGATGTCATGGGTCTGGTCGTCACTTATGTAGAAGTGACTTTCTTTCAGTATCACACGTTTCTCTTCATTGCTATCTTTCCCATATCGATACGTGATATGCACCATTATGCTCACTTGCTCTGAGTGATAGTATTGACTTTGAATTTCATTTTGTGGTTGTAGGGTGTAATTTTCTGCAAAGTCAACCACTGATAGTATTGTTCCGAGAGGGAAGGTGTCCCAGCATATTCTGAATTGCTCATCTTTCCACCGTGCCATATTGACATGTTGAATGTACTGTTGGATCTTTCCATGAAACTCTGGAATAAAATCACATACTCGCACCTGGTACATGAATATTAATATGTCAATAAACCACATAAAAAAATGTGTACATGAATATTAATTTGTCAATATTCAAGAATTTACCTGTGAAGTCACTAATTTAATCTTCCTACTTTCTTTCCCATCATTTAGTTGATATGTCTCATACTGATAGTTCTGCTTCTCGACAATTGCATTCCCGAATACTTGATCTTCACTTTCATGGATGCAATCAGACCATAAGGATAGCCCACCACAATTGTTGCAAGAACCGTCTACACATTGTTTTAAGTAATGTGTCTACCCATCTTGCCTCGGACACATGATGCTATGGATGAAATCTCTGGAAGACATTGGCAGTATTGTATTTGAGCATTCCTGCACATGGTTAGGATGCAATAAACGACGTATATGTGCAAATGTATGGTAATATAGGTCAAACTCTATGTGGTATCTACAACAACAAGTGTTCCGGATGGTATTGATTCTAACATACCAAGGCTTGTAATTTTCAAAAGATCTTTGTCTGAGCCTTAGCTCTACGTGGGCAACTTTAAACATCTCGAATAGTTGAGTTTGTGTCATGTCAAGATAATGTTTAACATGAGGTTCAGTGTTTCTAGAACCACTACAATGTTTTAACTCATCCTTTGTGTTAGAAGAAGGCCTAGTGTTATCATGCCAAAACATTTGCAGTAGGTCCTTCCCTGCTTTGACTAACTTCATGTCTTTGCGGAGCAACCTACCGCTAAATGCCCATAATGTATCCATTTGTCCATCTACATCAAGGTTGTCTCTTCTTACTGAATATTTTTCAAGTGTATTTGGATGTTAAGGAACAATTTGTGATGTGCATTTAAGTAAACGATGTTGTCTTGTGGATCTACATAAAATTGATTCAACCAATACATGACGAGCCACCTTACAGTCTTGTGAACGAGTTTTTTTACCAATCGATGTGAATGTAGCAGCAAGAGATTTAACAATGTGATTACTTGATTCGATATTCTTCATTGTTGTTATGCCTAAATTTCTTCTAATAGTTGGCATATTTCTAGATTTAATCAAAGCTAAAAACAATTGGCATTTACCGGCTTCGGATTTGTTATCAAAATATTGTTTCATTATTTGAGAAGAATGACGAAGGATAGTGTGTTTAGCCACCTTACCTTCCATGGAAGTCAATCCGCTCTCATCCACTTGTATTCGTTTAGGAGTTCTCTTTCGTTTTGATGCAAAATTTCTTGCTGTTTGAAATGTTGGAGTGACGTTTACATCCACTACCGGCTCACAACTTCGATTAGGAGATTGAACCACCGAACATGGTTGTTGTTGAGTCACATTTACATCGGGAGTAACATAATTATTGAACTCTTCACAAGATTGTTCATTTACTAATGGATCAATAATATCAACTTCCGTATAACCAGCTTCCTTTAATGTTGCATTATCTTCCTCAGCCTCTACGTCAGGTATCTGTTGAGGGGGAATGGGAACTATTTTCTCATGTAATGAATGCCGACGATTTCTTGAATCTTCCCTTTTTTTTTTGTTTTTTATTTTCTGCTTCTTCCGGTGTAAGCACCTTCCTTGCTGGCTTTCGTCCGCTATTACATACATTCCCCATTGAAATCCACCCAAACTTGTACAAAACTATGGAATTATGTAAGTAATGATAAAAAATTGCATGTCAAACAGTTCTCTGTACGCGGGTTCAGACGAATTATGTCTTTTGATACAATAAAGCTGGCCAACACGACGCCACCCTACATTTTCTATAAAACATATATCGCATATGCGATATAACGCACCTTCGATATATCGTATATGCGATATTGAATTCCATCTTTTAATGAACGCACAGGTTTTTACATGTTTTCCATAACACATATGCGATTTAGTGCATATGAGATATATCCCATATGCGATTTAATGCTCAATGAATATATGCAATTTACATTTATCTATATGATGAGGATGAGGGTGATGAACATTGAGGGTGTCGATGAGCATGATGATGATGAGTATGAGGGTGAGGGTGTCGATGAGCATGATGATGATGAGTATGAGGGTGAGGGTGTCGATGAGGATGAGGGTGAGGGTGTCGATGATGGTGATGATGAGGCTGATGAACAATGATGATGAGGATGATGATGATGATGATGATGATGATGATGAGGATGAGGATGAGGATGAGGATGAGGATGATGATGATGATGACCATGATGATGATGATGAGGATGAGGGTGATGATGATGATGAGGATGAGGGATGATGATGATGATGAGGATGATGAGGATGGTGATGATGATCAGGATGATGGTGACGATGAAGATGATGGTGAACAATGATGGTGATGATGAGGAGGATGATGACTATGATCATGATGATGAGGATGAGGGTGATGATGATGATGAGGATGAGGATTATGATGATGATGATGATGATGATGATGACGATGCTAATGATGTTGAGGATGAGGGTGTCGATGAAGACTATGAGGATGAGGATGAGGATGATGATGAGGATGATGAGGATGAGGGTGATGATGATGATGATGAGGATGAGGATGAGGGTGATGATGATGATGATGAGGATGAGGATTATGATGATGATGATGATGATGATGAGGATGGTGATGATGACAAGGATGAGGGTGTCGATGAAGATGATGATGATGATGAGGATGGGGGTGATGAACGATGATGATGAGGATCGAGGTTGATGATGATGAGGACGAGGGTGATGACGATGATGAGGATGAGGGTGACGTTGAAGATGATGATGAACAATGATGGTGATGATGAGGAGGATGATGAATATGATGATGATGATGAGGATGAGGGTGATGATGGTGATGAGGATGAGGGTGACGATGAAGATGATGATGAACAATGATGGTGATGATGATGAGGATGAGGGATGATGATGATGATGACGATGACGATGAGGATGGTGATGATGATGAGGATGATGGTGATGATGAAGATGATGGTGAACAATGATGGTGATCATGAGGAGGATGATGACTATGATGATGATGATGAGGAGGATCAGGGTGATGATGATGATGATGATGATGATGATGACCATGATGATTATGATGAGGATGAGGGTGATGATGATGATGAGGATGAGGATGAGGATTATGATGATGATGATGATGATAATGAGGATGCTGATGATGTTGAGGACGAGGGTGTCGATGAAGATGATGAGGATGTGGATGAGGACGAGGATGATGATGATGATGAGGAGGATGAGGGTGATGATGATGATGAGGAGGATGAGGATGAGGGTGATGATGATGATGATGATGAGGATGAGGATTATGATGATGATGATGATGATGAGGATGGTGATGATGATGAGGATGAGGGTGTCGATGAATATGATGATGATGGTGAGGATGAGGGTGATGAACGATGATGATGAGGATCGAGGTTGATGATGATGAGGATGAGGGTGATGATGATGATGATGATGAGGGTGACGATGAAGATGATGATGAACAATGATGGTGATGAGGAGGAGGATGATGAATATGATGATGATGATGTGGATGAGGGTGATGATGGTGATGAGGATGAGGGTGACGATGAAGATGATGATGAACAATGATGGTGATGATGAGGAGGATGATGACTATGATGATGATGATGAGGATGAGGGTGATGATGATGATGAGGTTGATGATGATGATGACCATGATGATGATGATGATGAGGATGAGGGTGATGATGATGATAATGAGGATGAGGATGAGGGTGATGATGATGATGATGATGAGGATGGGGATTATGATGATGATGATGATGAGGATGGTGATGATGATGAGGATGAGGGTGTCAATGAAGATGATGATGATGGTGAGGATGAGGGTGATGAACGATAATGATGAGGATCAAGGTTGATGATGATGAGGATGAGGGTGATGATGATGATGATGATGAGGGTGACGATGGAGATGATGATGAACAATGATGGTGATGATGAGGATGATGATGAATATGATGATGATGATGAGGATGAGGGTGATGATGGTGATGATGATGATGATGACTATGACCATGATGATGATGATGAGGATGAGGGTGATGATGATGATGATGAGGATGAGGGTGATGATGATGATGATGATGATGGGGGTGATGATGATGATGATGGTGATGACCATGATGATGATGATGAGGATGAGGGTGATGATGATGATGAGGAGGATGAGGGTGATGATGATGATGATGATGATGATGATGAGGATGAGGGTGATGATGATGATGATGAGGATGAGGATGAGGGTGATGATGATGATGATGATGAGGATGATGATGATGATGATGATGATGATGATGATGATGAGGATGGTGATGATGATGAGGATGAGGGTGTCGATCAAGATGATGATGATGGTGAGGATGAGGGTGATGAACGATGATGATGAGGATCAAGGTTGATGATGATGAGGATGAGGGTGATGATGATGATGAGGATGAGGGTGATGATGAAGATGGTAATGAACAATGATGGTGATGATAAGGAGGATGATGAATATGATGATGATGATGAGGATGAGCGTGATGATGATGATGATGATGATGATGATGACCATGATGATGATGATGATGAGGATGAGGGTGATGATGAGGAGGATGATGACTATGATGATGATGATGAGGATGAGGGTGATGATGATGATGATGATGACCATGATGATGATGATGAGGATGAGGGTGATGATGACGGGGAGGAGGATGAGGGTGACGATGACTATCAATATGCTCAGTTTAGATGGCGTGTTTTGATATGACATACACAATATTTTTTTATGAAAATCTAGGATATTGTAGAGTACGATCTTACGATTCTGAATATGTAATTTTTTCCTTCAAAACTAAGTTTTATTTATTTATAATTATTTTTCTAAATGACACACATCTATTTTTGAAAATAAATACATCGATTGTTTGTTATATAACTTTTGATTTCCATCACCATTTTGCAAAAAAAATATATGGTGCACTAGACGAGATCAAGCTCTACGATATTATATTTAGAAATCAAGGATTTCATTAATTTTTTCCCCTAAAGTGTTGCACCCGCACATAAGGTTTTAATTTCAAGCTTTTATCACTTCAATAATTAATAATAAAAAATAATTCATGAAAAATTACGAATAAATAGTGTTGCACTAGGCCCATATGTCCTTTATATGTCTGCAAGATTTAATCCCAAATGGACATCATTTACCTCATATATTGCTGCACCTGCACAAACATATATGTTAAGATGTGCTGGAAATTTGAAAACCCACTTTTAGGGAAACAAATTTTATAATCATTTACACACATTTTCTCTGCATAAATGCTATATATTATGAAAGCTGATTCAATTTCCTATCTTTTCTCTTTTTACTTCATCTTCAAATAAGTTAGGGAAGTGTTAACACCCAAAAATGGTTAACTACCTCATCTACCCCATTACATGGCTCATTTGTCCACTTTCCTACCATATCTCCATCAAAAACCCATAAAACCATCTAAAAGGTCACCGAAAAGCTTAAAATGCCTCCAAAAGGCTATAAAATCCTTTTTTCCTCCAAAAATATCCAAAAAGCAATAAAAAATATAAAATAATGAGGAAAAAAGAAGAAACCCTAAATAGATGAAACCCTAAACAGTTAAAACCCTAAAAAGATGACCTAAACCACCTGGTTTTATAAATAAGTGATGGAGACCCATTATTCCATATCCATTATCATAAGCATCCTGCCTCTGCCGAAATTATTCTTGAAACCCTAGCTTATCATTA